>CATKHJ010540029.1:0-10000 GCA_949750685.1 Vernicia montana
CCCGAACCGTCCCGAAAAATCGGGACGGTTTGGTACGGAGATTTTTCCTTACGGTTCGGTTCCGGAGATTTCATTTTAAAAATCTCCGAAGTTCGGTTCGGTTCTGGAGATTTTCAAATCTCCGGATTCCCCCGAACCGTGCTCAGCCCTATTCTTAACAAAGTTAAAAATCAAATCTAAATTATTATAAAAATATGATTGGTTATGTATTATAAGAATTTGAAAGGATTATCGAAATAGATCGATCACATTTTTTGTCTGCTTACTATTAGAATATTTTATTTTCAAAATCTTTATTTCGTGTATGCTTCTTCAATTGATTTCGGAAACATTTCCTTTTCATGCTTAAATCAAATCACATTGATTATTCAAATACATTTCCTTCTGCTCTTGAGTAGGTGCCGCAACATTTAAATTGAATACTAACTATTAATTTAGTCATTTTGTGTCTTATCTCGTAGCATGAGGCTTAAATTTCTAAAATTAAATATTTTTTTTAAAAAAACCATATATATGTGTAAAAAGTAAAAAGAAAAAGTTTAAAGGAAAATGTAAATTAAAAGAAACATTTTTACTTAATAAAAAAAGGGTAGCAATGTTGTTAAAGCAAATTTTTCTAGGGTCAAAAGCAATTTAACTTTTTAAGTATGGTGGGCAAACTCAGACTAGCATGATTGATTTTATTGAGAAAATTGGAAAGATTGATTCGGATCACTTATAAATCGGATATCTTCTGTAACGAGCGTTTATAATATGTAACAAACATTACTTTGCTATGTTTGAAAATTCTTGAAATTCAATTAATTGTAACGTTCATTCAGACTATTTAACGTGCATGCGTTACCTATGTATATCAACAAATACATAATATAAATAAAATTTATTAGTTTATTATATTTATTTTCAACATATAAATAATAAATATATGATATTATTTAAAATTTTGATTCAATTCCGGTTGAATCTTTGACCCGTGATCTTCTACTTTCACCAATTCTAAAATCGGAAAACCATACTTTTAAGCTTTTGCATTGACAATATTAGTCTATGATTTCAAATGTTTCTCATATACTATAATTAGTTTATTTTCATTTATGTAAATTAGTGATGGATCATATAATAATGTATGCATTTCTTATTATTTATTACCATCAAGTATTTTTCTCATTCCTTTAAAATATTATAGTTTTTTGTTAAATATATTTAATTTGTATGTCTATTTGACATCATTTTAAAAGTGAAGTAAAAAATTATCATAAAAACTTCATGGCAGTAAAAAAAATATATTTATCATATTGTTGTTGTTAACTACAAAACATTAGAAAATAAAAAAAATAATAATACTAGCATAAGGCTTTCTAATTTGTTTTTTTAGAGCAACAACATAAGTATCCTATAAAATGGAAGGAAATAACATTAGAATATTAAGAAAGAATTTGAGGGAGGCAAAAAAAAATTATTTTTAATGTTGTTTACTCTTATTTTTCTTATATTATAAAACCTTCAATTTTTTCTTACTTATATTTCTCTTTTTTAAGTAATTGATATAATAATAAATTAGATTTTGGTTATTAAATTTCTTTTAGACTTATAAAAAAGTTATGAATAATATATATATATATATTTTGTTAAAGTGAATTTTCGACCATTTGGGTTAAGCCAATAATATTTGAATTTTAGACTATTTCATCAAATATGAGAATCAATTTATCTATTAAGTATCAAAAGCTTTAAAAAAACATTAACATTAAATGAAAACGTAGTCCATGTTTTTTTTTTTTTTAACATCGTAGGGAGATTTTAATATCCACAAAATTTAAATCTTAACTTTTATTTTTAAAGTGATCTTATTAAGCTAAGACATCAATCGTAGAATTCATAATTGATATATACAAATTTGAAAATTTAAATTCTTATTTACTCTATGTATATATTATCATGTCATATATATGCAATAAGCATGTAAATGTAATTTGAAAAAATTGTACATAATATTACTTTTATCTTTATTTTTTTTTTTATCCATATTACCTAGTATTCATTCCAACTCAATTCGTGTAGACTTGATTTGTTGTGCGCGGAAGCAAAATAGAGTGATAAATTTAAAAAATAAATCATACAAATAAGTACGCACAGATTTACGTGGTTCAGCAAATTGTGTCTATGTTCACGGGACAAAAAAAAATATTTCACTCACAAATGGATGATACAAATATGTGGAGATATAATCTCACCACCCCAAATATTCAAATATACTCAAACTAATTAGATAAAAATAGATCACAAATAAGAAAATTCTTACATCCTGAATTTTCTCTCAACTCACAATTTGCTTAAATTGTGTTTTACTCACAAAACTCTCTAAAATGTGATACTTACAAAATGAGATGAATATATCAAATGATCTTCTCCTTTGGCTATTTATAGCCAAAGAAGTGTGCTCCTTTGTTTAAATTAGGCAACCTAATTTAGGCACTCACTTTTGTTGATAATGTGAATAAATTAGGCAACCTAATTTATTCACCCACCTTTGTTGACAATCTCCACCTCAGCAAAAATTTATCCAAATTTGAGCTGATCAAACTTCTTGTGTCCTCAAATGTCCGTAAGGACAAAAAAAATAGTTGCATCATCAAATGACTGCCTACGTACCCTCTTCATAGGGATTAAGCCCACCGTAGTTCATAAGATTCAGAAGAGATTAACCAATTTGAACAATTTGAATTAGTTTCAAACAATATTGAAACTTAAATTTTGAAATCACTTTTGTCAACATGTCTGACGGGTTGTCTTTTGTGTTGATCTTCCTTAGTAACACATCACCGCTTTCAATGATCTCCCTCACATAATGATATTTCACATCTATGTGTTTTGTTCGAGCGTGATATGTCTGATTCTCCGCAAGGAATATCGCACTTTGATTATCACAAAAGACTTTAATACTTTTCTGGATTATCCCCAAGTCACCCAACAAGCCTTGTAACCAAATGGCCTCTTTAACAGCCTCAGTTGCTGCCATATATTCTGCTTCCGTTGTGGAAAGAGCAACTGTTGATTGTAAAGTTGACCTCCAACTAATTGGGCCTCTACACAATGTGAATATGTAGCCTGTTGTTGATTTGCGCTTGTCCAGATCTCCAGCAAAATTAGAATCACAATACCCAATACAATATTGACCACAACCCTTCTTGAACAATAACCCAAGGTGGATTGTCTCATGCAAATATCGGAGAATCTACTTCATTGCTAACCAATGGGTTTTTCTTAGATTATGCATGTACCGACTAACCATACTCACTGTTTGAGATATGTCGGGCTTTGTACACACCATAGCATACATAAGACTACCCACAACACTAGCATATGAAACATGAGACATGTATTCTTGTTCCTCTTGAGAAGAAGGACAAGAAGAGGAGCTTAACTTAAAATGAGTAGCTAGAGGAGTACTAACTGGTTTAGTTTTTTCATCCATACCAAACTTTCTAGCACTTTCTTCAAATATGACCTTTGAGTCAACCAAACACTCCCATTCTTCTTGTCTCTATGGATCTCCATCCCAAGTATTCTCTGTGCATCTCCCAAGTCTTTCATCTCAAATTCTGAAGTTAACTGCTTCTTCAATCTTTCGACCTCATCTCTATTCTTTGATGCTATAAACATATCATCAACATAGAGTAACAAATAGATGAAAGCTCCACCTTGTAGTTTTCTAAAGAAAACACAGTGGTCATGTTCACTTCTGGTGAACTTCTACTCTTGTATAAATTGATCAAATCTCTTATACCATTGCCTTGGTGACTATTTCAACCCGTACAGAGATTTCATCAATCTACACATAAGATTCTCCTTCCCAATAACTTTGAAACCATAGGGCTGAGTCATATAGATCTCCTCTTCCAAATCACCACATAAAAACGCTGTTTTTACATCTAATTGAGCCAACTCTAACTCATATTCAACAACTAAGGCAAGTAGGATACGGATGGAAGTAAGTTTCACAACTGGAGAAAAAACTTCATTGTAATCAATACCTTCCCTTTAAGCATAGCCATTTGCTATGAGCCTTACCTTAATTCAAAGAGTTGCTTGATTGGGAGATCCTTCCTTTTTGGTGTAGACCCATTTATTTCCAATTGCCCTCTTTCCCTTAGGTAACTCCACAAGTTCTCAGGTCTGATTTTGATAAAGAGATTTCATCTCATCTTCCACAGCTTCCTACCACTGCTTACATTATGAACTCTACATTGCTTCTTTGAATGTTGTAGGAATACTCTCGTCTATTACTGGAAATGCATAGGCTATCACCATGTCTGTGGTAAGCCATGAAGGCTTTCTTACATTTCTTCGTGGTCTGCTTGTTGCTATAGATTCCTGAAGTGGAATTTGTTCTTCTGTATCATCCTCTATTCCAAATTCTTATGGGATATCAATTGGAACTTCATGATCATCATTCGGTGTCACTTCTGTTGATGTCATTTTTTCTAGTACAGAACTGTCTGGATTATTTGCAGATGCATCAATCTTCACTGCTGCAATATTTCAGTGGACATGTTCTCCACCTGCTGAGAACCCTTAGGCTTTATCATTAAAGCCTCATCAAAAGTGACATCTCTGCTCAAGAAAAATTTTCTGTCTTTTGGATCCCATAACTTGTATTCTTTTACGACCCATAAAAATAGCTTTCTTTGCTCGAGGATCCAACTTATCATCTTTGACATGATAATAAGCAGGACACCCAAATATATGAAGGGAATCATAATCTTGAGTATACTCTCCACTCCACTTCTCCATTGGAGTCTTTCCGTCAATTGCAGCTGAAGGCAATCTATTCATAATGTGACACACATAGTTTAAAGCCTCAGCCCAAAATTGTTTGCCCAATTCAGCATTGGACAACATACATCGTACCTTCTCCAGTAGTGTACGATTCATGCGTTCAGCCACCCCATTTTGTTGCGGTGTTTGTCGAACTGTGAAGTGTCTTACAATTCCCTCGTTCTGACATGCTTGCAAAAATGGATCACTTTTGTACTCTCCACCATTATCTGAAGTGAGTACTTTGATCTTTCTGTCAGTTTGAGTTTCTACTAATTTCTTCCACTTCATAAAGATCTCAAGGACTTCATCCTTATGCTTCATGGTGTACACCCACACACGCCTAGAGTAATCATCAACGAAAGAAATGAAGTAGTGGTTTCTTCCAATTGATGCTGTCTTGGATGGTCTTTACACATATGAGTGAACATAATCAATAATTCCACCAGTATTGTGGATTGCTGTGCCAAACTTGACTCTTGTCTGCTTGCCTAAAACATAATGTTCACAGAATTCTAATTTGCAAGTCTTGGCACCTTTTAGTAGTCCCTGCTTGGCTAAAGTCTACATAGACTTTTCTCCAATATGCCCCAACCGCATATGTTAAAGAATGGTGGTATCTGTAATTGATTTTTAATCAACAGCAGCAGCAGCAGCAATGTTACCAGTAATTGTATCTCCTTTCAAGTAATACAAATTTTGGATTCTGATGGCTTTTAAGATCACTATTGCTCCAAGAATAATTTTCATTATTCCATTTTCAATTTCGACCTTGTAGCCTTTGGATTCTAGAGCCCCAATAGAGATGAGATTTTGCTTTATGTTTAGAACATAACGCACTTCTTTCAAACTTCTGACCATACCATCAAACATTCTAAGGTACCTATCCCCAACGTGCGACAAAGTTGATTATTTCCTACCAGCACCGAACCAGTTTCAAGTTCTTTGAAACTAGAAAACCACTCCTTTATAGGACATATATGATAAGTAGCACTCATATTTAGAATGCACGTTCTTGCATCAGCAACGCAAGTTATAGGCAATATGGAAAGAGAATAATCAGAATCATCATCCTTTTAAGTAATGTTGACTGTAAAATCTCTTTTCTCGTTGGACTTCTTTTGGAGCTTAGGACAGTCTTTCTTCCAATGACCATTCTCGTGGAAATATGAGCATTCATCACGAGCCAAATTTCTGCTTTTTGATTTGGATCGAGACTTCTTTCCACCGTTTCTTTTGTGACTGTTCGTCCTTCCTCTAACATTAAGAGCTTCTGATGTTTAGTCTCCAGAAACTTTATCCTTCCTTCTGACTTCACTGTTCACCAATGCCGTCGAAGCATCCTTGTAAGTTAACACTGTCTTCCCATAAATTATGGTAGTGACAATGTGCTCGTATTCATCTAGAAGAGAGTTTAACAGAAGCAATGCTTTGTCTTCATCCTTAATGTCTTCGTCTACATTCTTCATATTTGCTAACAACTTGGTGAAGTCATTTAGATGCTCAGCTAGAGAAATACTCGGTCACATTCGGAAGCGATTCAACTTCCTCTTCAAATGGAGGCAATTCTCCACACTTTTTACCATGTATTTCTCCTCCAGTATCCGTCAAATTTCTTTGGCTGATGTTTCTTCTGCAACAAGATATTTTAGATCATAAGCCAAATAAGACCATATTTGTCCACAGGCCTTTTTGTTTATCCATTTCCACAGCTGCTCATTTATATCATCTAGCTTGTCCTCTAGGACCAAATCAAGATTCATTTGAGTGAGAGCATCAATAACTTAACATCTCCACATGTCGAAATTATTTTCGCCCGTAAAATTTTCAACATCGATCTTTGCATTACTGAATGAGTAAGATGTTTTGATTGTGACATCTTGCTCTTCTTTTGCAGCAGAGATTTCGAGAACAACTTTATCATTCGCCATATTTTATGAAAAAACTTTCTGATCAAAGAATAAACTCAAAGCCTTGTTGCTGAAATTTTCTTGGATGTCTCCTTAATTCCAGGTACGAACCTTCAGCTCTAATATCACTTGTTATGCGCGGAAGCGAAATAGAGCGATAAATTTAAAAAATAAATCACACAAATAAGTATGCACAGATTTACGTGGTTCAGCAAATTGTGCCTACGTCCACGAGATAAAAGAAAATATTTCACTCACAAATGGATGATATAAATATGTGGAGATATAATCTCATCACTCCAAATATCCCAATATACTCAAACTAATTAGATCAAAATAGATCATAAATAAGAAAATTCTCACATCCTGAATTTTCTCTCAACTCACAATTTGCCTAAATTGTGTTTTACTCACAAACTCTTTAAAATGAGAGGAATACATCAAATGACCTTCTTATTTGCCTAAATTAATTAGGCAATCTAATTTAGGCAGCCATCTTTGTTTATAATGTGAATAAATTAGGCAATCTAATTTAGTCACCCACCTTTATTGACATGATTATCCTTTCATGCTATATATTGCCTCCCTTTCAAGCAAGCAAATGTATAGAAGCGCATATATAGGAGAAATAAAATCTCCATATATAGTATGGCTTCAAAACCAGGAATCCTCACTGACTGGCCATGGAAGTCTCTTGGCAACTTCAAGGTGCATAATTCACTCTCTCTCTCTCTCTCTCTCTCTCTCTCTTTATATATATGTATAATCAATTTCATGCAGATGATATCTCTTTATTTATTTATATTTCTAGTTTACTAATTGTGTGATATTAT
Source organism: Vernicia montana (assembly GCA_949750685.1). Lineage (NCBI taxonomy): Eukaryota > Viridiplantae > Streptophyta > Magnoliopsida > Malpighiales > Euphorbiaceae > Vernicia > Vernicia montana. The sequence continues at coordinate 7,562 of CATKHJ010540029.1, forward strand.
TATGAGCTGGTGCAGTACTTGATTCTGGCTCCATGGGTAGGCCACAGCATATACTCATTCATGGTGAATGAGGAAAAGGAGAGGGACCTTTTCAACTTTTTAATATTCCCATTCTTATTGTTAAGGTTTTTACATAATCAGATTTGGATTTCTTTTTCTCGTCATCGAATTGCCAAAGGAAATAAAAGGATTGTTGATAAAAGCATTGAGTTCGAACAAGTTGACAGAGAAAGTAATTGGTAAATCTTGGACTACGAGATTATAAGTATGAATTTCTTTTTCTCACATCAATCAAATATCCCACATATGTGGACACTTCTTGATCCCAGACTATGTTACCTCATCATTTCGGCTGTCCTCTTTGAAGACAGTCCGAGTTATTTCTAGAATTATTAGATAATAAGTATAAATTTCAGTCGTAATCTAATTAATAAAAAAATTGATATATGAATTATATGTTTATTGGCAGGGATGATCAGATCATAATGCAAGCAATAATATTCTACATTGCAAATTTGATTTTAGAGGGATCTAAGTTTCCCATATGGAGAACAGAAGGTGTAGTTGTAATGATTTTGCTTCACACAGGGCCTGTTGAGTTCTTATATTACTGGTTACACAGAGCACTGCATCATCACTATCTCTATTCTCGCTATCACTCTCATCACCATTCTTCTATTGTCACTGAGCCTATCACATGTAAGTTAAACTTGGTATAATACATTAAAAACTTGTCCATTATATCATTTTATTATTTTCTTTAATTATCTTACTTTCTAGTTTTTTTTTTTTCCCCTTGTGGCAGCTGTAATTCATCCATTCATTGAAACAATGGCATATATCATGCTATTTGCAATACCAATAATGTTTGTGGTATTCACTGGAAAAGCCTCTTTAGTAGGAGTGTTTGGTTATGTTGTTTACATTGATTTTATGGACAACTTGGGACATTGCAATTTTGAGATCATTCCAAAATGGCTCTTCTCTGTCTTTCCTCCTCTCAAATATCTCATGTATACTCCCTCGTAAGTTTCTTTCATTCTTTTGCTGTAAATTTTTCAACATCAAGTTCTTATCTTTTCAGTAATGTTATGAAATGAAAAATGGGTCCAATATTATATAATAGAGGATAGTCTTTTTAATAATTTTTATTATATTCATTAAATTACTGAATATTACTTATCATCCATAATGATAAATGGATAGAAATTTAAATTTGAAATTTTCTGCTTTTCACATTCTTATACCAAATTAGAAAAATAATTGACATTATTATATGAAATTAGAAAATTAATACAATTATTAATTGACTTTGATTTTTTTTTTTTATAAATAAATTTGTCTCGGATTAAAATTCAAACCTTAAATCTCATAATACTGAAGATGATTCTTTTTGGACCAAATGTTTTTTATTAATTATTTTAATTATATAAATTAATTATTTTTAAGAATTAAAGACTTGAGAAATGACAAGGCTGATTTTTTTTTTTCTTTATATTTGGCAGTTTCCACTCATTGCATCACACGCAATTCCGGACAAATTACTCGCTTTTCATGCCAATTTATGACTACATCTATGATACTATGGACAAGTCTTCTGATAAAGTACATGAAACTTCACTTCAAAAGCCTCAAGATTCACCAACTGTTGTGCATTTAAGGCATTTCACAACGCCAGAGTCTATTTATCATCTTCGATTAGGATTTGCTTCCATGGCATCAAAGCCCCAAACTTCAATATGGTATCTCTGGATTTTGCGGCCATTCACAAACTTGTTCATGGTTTTCACCTCGCTCTTTGGCTGTACATTTATTGCTGAGAGGAATACCTTCAACAACATTATATCACAAACTTGGGTAATACCAAGATTCCAAAAACAAGTAAATTTCATTTCCTTGCACTTTTATATAATGATATTACCAAATCCCACATCGGCTAGAGTAAGAAAAAATGAATTTTGGCTACACAAGAATTTTCTAGGAGTAGCATATATATGTTGATCATTAATTAATAACTAATAAAATTTTGTAGTACTTGCTAAAATTGCAAAATGTGGCTATCAATAATTTTATTGAAGAAGCTATACTAAAAGCTGAGATGAAAGGATGTAAGGTGCTGAGCTTAGGGCTTTTGAACCAGGCAAGTAGCAGTTGTGGTTTGTTTATTAAAAACAAACAAATTCTAGAATTTTCTGATTAATGATATTGCAGGGTGAAGAGCTGAATAAATATGGTGAACTTTACATTGAACAGTATCCTGATTTAAAAATAAAGTTGGTGGATGGAAGTAGCTTAGCTGCAGCTATTGTGCTCAATAGTATTCCTAAAGGAACAACACAAGTTCTTCTTAGAGGCAACCTCACTAAGGTTGCAAATGCTATTGCTTCAATTTTATGCAAAAAGGGCATTCAGGTGATTGTGACACATGAAGATGAATAT
>CATKHJ010540188.1:0-18242 GCA_949750685.1 Vernicia montana
ACTTATTCCCTTATTAAATTAGCTATTAATGCCTAACTACAAATAACATTCATATATTCTATTTTATTTTCTTTAAATCTTTAATGCTACTACATTTTATTTCATGTTTCCTATTAATTTTGTCTAATAACCACACTCACACGTACATTATTATTATTATAATTTTTCTTCCATTATATTTACTATTACTAATTATGTAATAATCACACATATGTATATATTTTATTATTACTACCTAGCTAAAAATTACATTAATTCGGAAAGGGTTTACTCCAAGTGCGATTTCGATTGTCCTGGGGTATTACAATAACTTAGTGTCTGTCATATTCCAATCATATAAACTTAGTAGTTACGGCTAACATGAAGTTGGGGTGTTACATACAATATGCATTTGTAACTTTTCTTTTATCTTTTAATTTCTAAAGCCTTCCACAACAAAAGCATCACCACTACCCTCATGCTTTTCACTATCTGATTTGAAAAGGTAACAACATAAGCAATATGTTGCTTCCTTCACTACACTATACTCTAGCCATGTAGGGTGCTCATCAAACCAAGATGGATTGAATCTTCTTAACACGTTACCTTGTATAGTCTATTTAAAATTATGTTCACGAGGTTGACAAGGTCCATTTTGCAAATATAGTCTTCGAACTTCATGCTTTATGTTAGGATGATAATACATAATTGGTTTTCACAATGCAAGGTCTGATGGAAGATTTGTTATATCAATCTCATAAGAACTTTTGTTTGAATTATGACATTGTTGATCATGGCTTTTTTTGTTCTTGAATAGGTGGCAATGATTCAGACATAGTTTTTCTCTTATAATACCTTTTCACGACTAAAAAAAGAAAGAGAAAAAAAGAGAAATAATCATTAATAATTATCACATATAATTATATTTATTAAATTTTCCAACATAAGTAACAAAATGAGTTCTCTAATGTTATTTAATTAATTCAATAATTAATAAAAAATCTTTTAGCATAATTCATGTTATAACTAAAATAATATAAACAAGCTGCGGACTTCTTTAGAAAATGTTTTATAATAGAACAATTCTTTAATTTATGATTTTTTTATGGAATGTTATAACAAAACCATTAAGGAATCAAATAAACAAAATAATTACTTTGATAATGCTTGTAATGTTAAACAAACTGTGAGAGATTAAATAATTGTTTGATCAACACATATTGTAAGAATAATTCTTATATAAGAACCTAATCTAACAATTACCTAGTGGGCACAATTTGTGAATTCGTTCTACATATGCTCATGATAAATTTTAATAGTTGAAAACCTAATCTAGCAATTACCCAATCATAACAATTACTCAAAGTTTCTTTTCATTTGATTAATTTTAAAAATTTTAAATTTAAATTAGAGATAAATTCATCTCATAAAAGTAAAGTATATAAATATTGACACTAAAGTATACAAAGATATAAAAAGATACAAATGAAAAATAAATTGCAAGATAAATTACTTACCTCTAAATCAAAATATCCCCAAAAGAAAAGAATATTGTCACTGTAGAGTTTGTTTTTTTGAACAACACTGTAGAGTTTATTTCATGAAGGGAGAAAAAGCTTTGATTGGTTCTTCTCTTCTTCTTATTTTTGTCTCTTGCCATTTAACTTCATATACAATAGTTTTTTTTTTTTTTTTTCGAGAAAAGCAAGAGCCCTTCTTTATCTTTTAGTTAATTGTTATTTAATATGTTTTGACTTTTATACAACAAATTAAAGGGTAAAGTAATCCAAATTCTTAAAGGAAAAAAACAATAATAAGGTGGGCAAGTTATTATTTTAAGGGGGGCAATCAAGACTATTCACAATAATTGTAAATATGTATAAATAATATATTTTTTTTAAATTACCCATATTCTTCTACATGTGGCGTCACCATTGGATAAGAAAAATAGTGGCAGCGAGAAGTGGAATGCTTCAACAACGGCGGTGGCGAGGCGAAGAATAGGCAAAAAAGTTGACAAAACATACTAATTTCAGAAAAATTAAAGAAAAAAATACATATAAATGGATAAAATATATACCTGGACCCAACAATGGCGAAGGAACCAGCAGTGACCAAATGACAATAATGCAGTGAGTACTGGCAACAGCGGCGGCGTCGAAGGTCAATACCAGTAGCAAGAAAGCGGAGAGACGATGAAAGAAGAGAGAAAATGAGAGAAGCAAAGAAGAAGAAAAAGGTAAAGTAAAAAAAAGAAAGTGGAGTTTAACACTATTTTAACCTAAATTTAGCGACAAATTATTTAGGTCAATTTGTCGTTAATTCACGATTACCTTTATTTTTTTTTATTTAGTATAAAAAACTAACAACGGATTAGCAATAAATCTAATCCATCGTTATACCGTCGATGATCCGATGGTGTATATTGGCATTATTATTTAGCAATGGACTATTTTTGTCACTAAATCTATCGCCAATCCTCGATATTTTGTCACTAATCCCACCTAATCTTTTCAATTTGATTTTTGTTAATTTTTGTCACAAGAAGTCGCCAATCTGTAGCTAAATAGTGATGAATTTTTGTTTATAGCTATTTTCCGTAGCAATTTGGCATGTTTCTTGCAGTGACAAAAAAACCATTTTTCTTTATCTCTTCCTCATACTCTTTCTTTCTCTCCTCTTTGTTTCTGCCTCTATCTCTCTTACTCTTTCTCTTTCTCTCCCTCTCTCTTTTCCTCTTCTCTCATCTCTTTCACTTTATCCTTTTATTGCTCTCCTCTTTTCTCTCTCTTTTCTTTTTACTCTCTTCTCTTCTCTTTCTTCCACTTTATTTTTTTACTTGTTTCTTTTTTAATTTTTTAATTATATTTTATAAATTAAATATTAATTATAAATATGAGATATAATTTTTTATTAATTATGTTTCTTTTCCAATGAGATTTATTACATTGAGGGTATTTTAACAAATAAAAATAATTCAATTATTAATTTGTTCTAAAATTGAAAATATGAAATTTAATTAAATTTCATATTTTAAATTGTATTCTTTCAAATATAAGAATTTATATGTAAATGAGTTTTACTCAAAATTCATTTCTACATTTCTATGATATTTCTAATTTATTAACATGATCAATTGTTTTTTTTTTTTTTTTAACATTAAGAGAGGGAGATTCGCATTTAAATTTATTGTTAAGAAAATATGCACTTACCACTAAATTACATCTAGCGAATGATTTAATTAACATGATTATTGTATAACTAAAACATCTACTCTTCAACCACTATTAAGAAAAATAGAAAACATGATCATCTAAAAATAAAATTTTCTCTTCTTTAAGGCTTTCTTTGGGAGGTTTTTTTTACGAGAAAGTAAAAAAAAATATTGAATCCATAGGATAGGAAAAGAAAAGAAAAGAAATAATTAATAAATATTTTTTGTTTGGAAGTTTAAGGGAGAAAAAATATTAGTTGTTAAGAGTAAAATATTACTATTAAAAAGTTATTTTTAGTAATAGAAAATCTTTTATTTCTCCAATTTTAAAGGAAAACAAAATACATGTTTAAAGCGATAATTAATCCCTTAATATTTTTTTTTCAAACTAATTAAACTTTTAAATAATAAATAACTCTTATAATTCTACTTCATTTTCATTTTCTTTTCTTTCTTATTCCAACTTCCCAAGAGGAAAGGGAGCTAGTAGAATGATTTTGTTACATAAAAATTTTCGTAATTTTATACATCAAAGAGTTTATAATACCCCATGTATCAAAGCTAATTATAAACAGGAGAATTTTTTCCTGCTAACTAGGCAGGAATTGCAGGCTTGTGCCACATGGTTTGTGTTATATGATAGTTTTATATTATATTTCAACTATTAAAAAGGACTTGGTTTGTGTTACTTTTTACGGGAAAAAATAAGCAGGCTGGATTTGCTGAAACTTCGAAGTTAGTAATTTTTGTGACTTGGAGAAATTATTAGTTAGTGATTACTTGTTACTTTCTTTTTAAATTTTAAGCTTGGTGTTCTTTTCTTTAATAGATTATTATTAAGAGTAATAGATTAATGGGTGTATTTGAGATTGTTGTTTAGAAGTTAAAAAAATATTTTTAGAATATCTTTTAATTATTGATTGATTTTTATTATTTTTTATAAATTTTTTTTTAAAATTTATTTTTAAGAAAAATATCAATTTACTTAATTATAAGAAAAAACAGTTTTAAAAATAACATAAAATTTTTTATTGAAAAACTTTTTTTTTAACTAAACCCAAACAAGACCTAATTAAGTTATATTATATAAAAAAATATTATAGTGGACATATATAAAATATTTATTTTTAATGGTTAAGTATCTACCTCTTTTTTTTTTTTTTTTTTTTTAAGTATGGTTAAGTATCTACTTTGTAATTTCAATGTAGTATTAAAAATAATAAAGAATTTAAATATTAACATTTCCATCCACTTTTAAATATTTCGGAAGTATTAAAAAAAATTAATATAAAAATATACATGTTAAAATATTTAATATATATATATATATTTTTTTTTATTTTTATATTAAAAATAAATTTATAAGTTAAATTTTTTAATAACTAAATTATTAAATGAGAGAAAAAAAAAACCTGAAATTTTTATTTATTAACTGATTTTATTTTAATGGATAAAAATATTCACATTTATTATTTTACGGAAATAATAATAAAAAAAAAGATAACTAGCAAAAAAAATTAAATAATAAAGAAAAGATAAGACATGTGGCACAATCCTGCACCGTGCTGCAGGAATTTCCTGTTGCCCGATTAGCAGGGGAAAATTCTCCTTATAAATATAGGACAGATTAACCCACAATGGTTAAAAAAAAAAAAAACGAGAGATAGATCAAACAAATAGCCATTGAAAAATTTTAACTCATCTTATTATTTATACGAAAAAAGTGGTTTATAAATGTTTTGTTTGACCTAAGGTAGACCCCAATTAATGCCCATCCGATCCGGCACTACTAGCAATATACACCAACAATAATAAAACGCGATTTGGCAAAAAAAAAAAAACAATAATAAAACGCGCCACAACAGCAGTGTCCACCACGCATTCCCTTCGCAGTTCACAGAATCGCAGTAAAAAAAAGTAATACTATTAGTATATTCTCAAGTAGGTCCCACTGAAGCTAAGTAACATGCACGCAGTTGATAGGCACGTGAAGTGAGTTATAAATGAGTGAGAGAGTGGAGGGGGCCGCCGGAGGTGAATACTTGAATAGTAAACATGTCACTTCCACAGGGGGCCACCATGTGAAATTTTGTGAAAAATCCTCACCAGTCCTCCACCTCCACCACCACCACCTCCACCACGATGACTATTCTCTCTTTCTCTCTACTATTTTTTTTTTTTTTTATTATTTTCTTTTCGCTCACTAAAAGTAAGGCTTTGTAGAGTCTCACTCATTCATTCACTCATCTCTTTTAACGTCCCATCACTAATCTCTCTCTCTCTCTCTCTCTCTCTATATCTCTATCTCTGTCTCTCTCCTTCTCCCTAAAAACCCTCTCTTTCTCACGAATTAAGAAAACACAAAACATAATCTCTTGCCCGCCCGTGAGAAGATTCACGCTAAGAAGAACAAGCAATCCCCTTTATACAGCTTTGAACTTTAAAATACTCCTAAAACAAGGAGCACACGACTAGTGAAAAATAGGTAATTTTCCAGCCGATCATCGTCTAAAAATAATTTACTTCTCTTCTTGTTGAAATGGACTCAGCATCAGGAGGAACTGGAGCATCCGACCCTAATAGTGGAGAACCGAGTCCATCAGCAGCCGGAACTGGATCATCATCACAAGCACAAGCACAAGCACAAACTGAGGGATCATTTCAAGCTCCGCCAAGCCGGTACGAGTCGCAAAAGAGACGAGATTGGAATACTTTTTTACAGTACTTAAAAAATCACAAGCCACCACTAACTCTAGCTCGTTGCAGTGGTGCACATGTAATTGAGTTCTTAAAATATTTGGATCAATTTGGTAAGACTAAGGTCCATATATCCGGTTGTCCGTATTTCGGGCACCCGAATCCTCCTGCACCCTGCGCTTGTCCTCTCAAGCAGGCGTGGGGTAGTCTCGACGCGCTTATCGGACGGCTGAGAGCAGCGTATGAAGAGAACGGTGGACGACCAGAATCTAATCCCTTTGGAGCGAGAGCGGTAAGGATTTATCTCAGGGAAGTGAGAGAAGGACAGGCTAAAGCTAGGGGGATACCATACGAGAAGAAGAAACGGAAACGGCCAACTGTGGTTACTGCGGCAAATGTTTCGGCGACAGTAAGCCAAGGCGTCGAGGATATTGGCGGTTCTTCAAGTGGTGGAAGAGATGGAACTGGTAGTAGTGGCGGTGGTGATGCTTGTAATACCTCCGCTGCTACTACTACAGCCGTATAATTTATACTTTATATAATCTTCTCATTTAAATATCTGTCTTAATTGTGATTATGAAATTTATATATATAATCTGGCGATTCTCTTTACAATCAGGATCGAACCATTGAACAAATTTAGCTAGATATTTAGTTAGAAATTAATGCTCATCCTCTCTCTTTTTCTTTTTCTTCTTCTTCTTCTCCTATTATATTAAAAATTTGCTATATAATAATATATAAGAAAATGAAGGCACAGGCAAAGAGCGAAGTTGGAAAGTTTGTCAATCTCAATTCTATTATCTATACATTGTTTATTCTTTCTCTTATTGTTGTTATGTTTTAATTGCTAGAAGTTTGCGATTGGGCTAATAGCTCGTTAGTTAAGAATTGCCTCATTGCGCAGGGAAGTTAGAGGTTCGAATACTGAGAACCTCATCCCTTTTCAAGAATTTATGATGCATCAAAAAAAAAAAAGTTTTTGCTCGAGGTCTCTCCTTCTTCAGCTTGAATTTTTATATTATAAAACAGACAATCGAATAGTGCTTGATTACTAGCCAGAGCTTTGGCAAAAAAAAAAAAAAAGAAGATTACTAGCCAGAGTGGCTTCTTTTTCTTCTTCATATGCAAGTAACTGTGCAGGATGTTATAGATTTCTTGCATTTAAGTTTATGTTTCTTTGGAGTATTGACTTGGTAAACTCCAGTAAGAAGTATACAAATGTATGAAATTTATTACCTAAGAGTAAGAGAAAATAATTAATTCTATTAGTATTATTTTTGCTTGAGGAAATGATGAATATGACCCTCTCCATTCTAGCTACACCTAGCATTTTGGAATTGATATATTTTGTTAAACTAATTATTACATGATATAATTTAAGAAAGATTTTAATTACTGTTCTTCTTGTACAGTACTGTATTTGTTATTTATTGGTTGCTTTTTTTTTCTCAATTTTTTTTCTAGTACTGTTACTAAAGATTTTGTTTGTAGCATCAAAAACTCTTCAAAAGTGTGAAGACTAGCTACTGCAGCAGGGACTTGTTGGCAAGAACGGCAACATTAATTCTAGCCAATCTTTTAAAGTCTCTCTGGTCCCCGGCTTTCTTGATCGCCTGGGCTCCCCCACACCACCCTTCTTGGCCAAATGTTTATGCTGTGATGCAGACGTGCGTCTCTGAGTTTTGCATTTAGCAGTTACAGTTTCAGGTGCTTCTCCTTCAACCTATCTATCTATCTATCTATCTATCTTTTTCTTTCTTTCTTTCTTGAATCCTTTATCTTAGATTTTATTTTGTAATTTCTAGATTTTTAGTTTTATTTTCTTTTCTGCTTCATATGAAAATTTTGAAATATAATTATTAATTTTCTATGTTTTAAAATAGATACTCGACTACTGAATTATTAATTTAACTGTAAATTTTGAGTTTCTTTGAATTGACATATACATATAAATCTCTCCCCTCCCCTCTCCTCCCCCTCCCCCTCCCCCTCTCTCTGTGTCTCTCTCAAATGAAAACAACATCTCTTTGTATGGTATAATGATAAGAGGCTAAGCTACAAACATCAATGAGAGGAGAAAAAAAAAATAATGCTTGTGATTGCTGCCCTTATTTTAATTTGGTAATCACCACCTCAGTATGAAAGGGACAAGTAGCCAACCCTTAATTTCCATTTTAATGTATATCTTAATATATCTTGCAGCATATCATAATTCTCTATTGTTAATTATCGCACAGACCCACCAGTCACTCCCAAACAAAACCCCATTTCTATATATATATTAATTTCTAATTTTCTATATTCATTGTCCAATGAAATCATTCAACATTCATTGCCCTACTCATGATGATCATAAATTAATTAATTAATCATATTTTAATATTTTTTATATTATTTTATTGGTGTTTCTTCCTTTTTTTCCCGACTTTATTTATTTATTTAGTTTTCCTTTTTTATTTTCATTTTAAAAGATAAATAATAATCATTTTGCATATCAGCAAATATTAGCAACTTTCTTCCTCTTTCTGGCTTTTCGTAGAATCATATCTTGTTATTTATTAGAATATTTTATATTTAACTTTATTTTTCCTTTCTTTCTTTCTTTATTTATTTTTTTTTCTCTCTGTCTGTAACTTTAACCATATCTGATCCACAAAAGTCAAAAAGGAAGAAAAGATGATATACTATATGTTGATCTCTTCTTTGTCTTAAGAGCCCCTTCCATTACTTCTTCTATATTTCACTATTTACTGCAGATACCCGAGGAAGAGGGTAAAAGGAAGGTTCATTTTTATTCTATTTTCATTATATATATTATTCATTTCTTCTTTCTGCTTTTTTTTTTTTTTTTTGTAAATTTGATTCCAATTGTGATTTGAAATCAAAACTTTTTAATCTTGAAAATGATTCTAATACTACTAAACAATAAACAAAAAACTCTTTGGTTTTCTTTTTGAATTTTCTATAGTACTAATTTAAATTGATTTCTATATAATATTTTATATCCGTTCAATATAAGTTTTACATACACTTAATATTTTTTTCACTAGTAAAAATAAAAAAAAATAGACAAATGAATCGTATTAATTAAATATTTTTTTATAGTGTAGGAGATAATTTTTCGATGTCTTTATAGCATTTTACAATTTGGTAGCTAAAGAGGTGAAAAGATAAACATACTTACAAGTTTGTGGGGGCATGGGATTAATGGAAAGATCAATGCAAAAGGAGCAATAAGTCGATACACAGAAATGGTAAGGTTAAAAAGTAAGAAATCTGGCCCCAAGTAGACAAATTTTGATAAGGTGGTTCTTATTAAGTGTTGGAAATTCTCTTGTCTAGGTTGGAGAATGATATGAAGGAGAAAAAATTGTGACTCAGACTCACAGTTAATAAGTATTAACCTAACAAAATATACTACTTTCTCTTCTTCTTCTTCTTGTTTAATTTTCTCATAATACCCTCTTTTTTTTTTTTTTTTTTTTTTTTTGAAGCAATAATACCCTCATATTTGATAATATATATATATATATATCTTGAGATGTACTTGCATTTAATGAACTTTCTTGTTAATTATATTCCTTAGGTATTAGGATACAAAAGATGAAATTCCTTATCATATTTTGAGCATTGAAAAGCCTTCATTTCTCAGGATATATATAATACATTTTTTTAATGTATCATAATTTCTTTTCGTTATGAATCATAACTTTATTAGTGAGTTACTAGCTTCATGCTCGTCCATGGCATGATTTATTTTATCTTTATATAATAATATTATTTTTTTATAATATTTAAGTTATATAACACAAAATTTTTTATAATTTAAGTAATAAATTTAAAATATTAAGAAATTTTTTTAAAAAAATATAAATAAATAAATAAATAGAATCATACGTAAAAACACTTTATCAAGAATCATCATTTTAATGATATATTTAGTAATAATATTTCAATTTGCTCTCAATTAAAATTAATTACTTAATATAAGTGTACTTTTTACTATTTGGAGTTTAATACTTATAAAAAATATAAAATATAAAAAATGTGTTAAAAAATATTATACTGTAGAAAAAAATAATTAGATAAAAATTAAAAAATATTATACTGTAGAAAAAAAAATAATTAGATAAAAATATATGATTAAATATTTTAAAAATCAATGTAAGAAAAATTAATATTTTTGTTATGAAGTTGAACATTTTTTTTAAATATAGAAATTATACCCATTTACTTGTAAAATTCTTTTTTTAAACACAAACACACAATATATATAAAAGAAAATTCATAATTATATATTATAAATAGATGATTTATGTTACAAATCTTATTAATTAATACCCTCTCTGCCCATATATAATTGTCCACATTTTCTTTTTGATCCAAAAAATAATTATTGTCAACTTTCTTTTTAAGTTAAATTTATTAATTATTGTGTTTCCTTTTTATGGTATATGTTACAATTTTTTTCAAATGATAATAATTGAATATAATATATATTTTTTTTATCAAATTGAATATAATATTAAAAATAGTAAATTACATTATTCTTAATTTTTTGTAAAAATATCATAATTATTTGTTGAAATTATCATAATGTATTATTATACTATATAATCAAGCTGAAAAACACATAATATAGTTACTTATTTTCCTATATAATTTATTTTATTGATATTTATTAATAATATTAAGAATAATATAATAAATTATATTTATTTGCATATTAATTATCATTTCTTACGTCATATTTACTCATAACACAACCATATAATTATAATTAATTAACATAATAATATAATTAAAACATAAATATATATTAAATATCATAAATATAAGTTATGAATGAGTTATTGAAGTTATATATTATTTTAAATATGCTAAAATTAAAAAATAAATCACATTTACATGTATTTAATTGATATTTTCAATACATGTTATGTGTCACTAAATGTATAACATGTTGCAATATAATATTTGAACTATGATTTTTTATATTATAAATTAGATATTTAATCATTAGGTTATAATTAGACTAATAATGATATGGGTGTGATAAAATCTTATTTCTAATTTTTTGAATTCCATTTGCTTAAATTTAACAAATGAGATCTTGTGAAGTTTTATTTATTTATTTTTTGAACACTTCATCTATCATATTCTTTTTTATCATTTAGTGGTTACAAACTAACAATAGGATTCGTGGTTTTTGGTTTGTATGAATAGTACTTTATTGATTTAAGAGAGAGAGAGAAGCGATGGGCTTGGTCCGAGTAGTCTAGTCTGGTCTTCTAATAGCATTACTACAGACAAGCAGTAGTATTATTGGTGTAGGGGATTGAGAGGAATATATTAATAGTTTATGCTTGGGCCCTAATTTGCATCCAATGTCTACAGGCACAAAAATAAACGAACAGTGCAGTAACACGTGGGCAATATTCAGACAACCCCTATTTGCACCGTGTATTTTTTATTTTTTACCAATCTTTTCAAACTCGGCCGATTTTAATATCAGTAAAGATAGAAAATCATGAATTATAGATTTAATTAGAATTGAACTAAATTTTTAAATAATATTTATTGATGAATTTTTTGAATGCGAGCGTGCCACGTGTGTAAGTTACACGAACCGTTTAAAATGCACTTTTATTTGACTTTTAAAATCAAAGTGATTGTGGATTCTCAAGCGCCTTTACCACAATTTACTTGGATTTCGATGAATGCACCAATAAATTTAATGCAATTATAAACAATGGATTTAAGAAAATTATATATAATTGCAAGGCTAGAAAAGAAAATTAGATGAACTGAAGATATGGACAAAAAATGAAAATTGAATTGCATTTAACTGAAAATTGAAATATTGACAGTGGAATGAAAAGAAATTAGATTGCAAAATGCTTGGAAATTAAAGTGCTTGAAGAAAGGAAATTGAAAATTGATTGCTCTGAAATAAATTGAATTGATTGAAATTGCTTGTAGTTTTGGGTAGTTTTTGATCATTGATTGTCGGGCTCTATTTGTCAGCTTCTCTTCTTTTTTATAGCTTCAACTGTAACTTCCCACTAGCCCACTAATTAGTCTTCCACTGTAACTTTTCACTAGCCCACTAATTAGTCTTCCATTTTTCCCTTAATTCTCTCCATTAGCCATTTTCTTCTTTTTAACTGTCCAGTAACTTCCAGCTCCCACTTTTTCTAACTTCCACTTTCATTAACTATTAACTACCCACTTTCATAAATTAATTTATTTAATAAATTAATTAATTTACTTAATAAATTATCGGATTGGACTTTGTAAATGGGCCAATAAAAATATGTGGGCTTTAATAACAATAGGCTGAAAATTTATGGTGCAAATAATATCATATATTTATTATTTATATGTTAAAAATAAATATAATATATATATAATTAAAATTAACGAACATTATCGACATAATTATTAATAAATATTATTTAGAATAAATATGAATTTGAGATCATTACTTAAAAGAAATTATGAAAAATTTACTCATTGAGTGACCATTTTGAAATCTAAATTTAGGTGGGTCTCACTATTTGGTACTAGGACATCGATTCAGATTTGTATTCTCCTACGTAAAAAATATGAATTTAAATATTTATGTGCTCAAAATGGTGAATGAGTAAATAATAATTTGAAATTTAAAGTAAATTCTATGCTAAAAAAAGTGGGAGAAGAAAGTGAATTATCACACATTGAAAAAATGCAAATTTGAAACGAGGTATTTATTGAAAAACTCCTCTTCAAATATTAAAAAGTAGCCAATGAAATTCTCTCTCGCAGTAGGGGAATGCAAATTCACAGTCCTAACCTAAATTTAACGTGTAAGCACACGATTTGCGAACACGAATGTCGATTCAAAATGAGTTGGCCCGTACTAGCTTGGTTTCACAGTTTTTTCTCTTCAATAAAAAATTCTTTTTTTATTTGGCTTTGCAGTTTTTTTCCCTTTCCAGTAACAAATTTTTTTTATTTGGCAAAAATTGTTTTTTTACATGGCTGGCCCGATTAATTTGATAAAACCGATTTGGATTATTGGGTGCCCAACCGGTTCGCCAAATTTTCCTTCGAATCATGAAAATCCGATTATGTATGCTAACCCGAATCAACTTGAGAATCGATTCTCGGTTTTTTTGGGTTGGTCGAAGTTTGACAATATTGTTTTTATTTATTTTTTTTTTTTTTGGAAAAGTAAAATCCAACCTGAATCAATTACCTTGAAGAATATGTATTTTACTGTCAAGCTGTGCCTGAGTGTGCTGCACCATGTATTCACATGCACTTGCATTGTTGCATTTCTTTGACACTAATGGTTCTTACTTTTAACTCTTTTATTTTTTCATATATATGTTTACTGTTAAGTCTTATTTATACTAAATTGATGTGATAATAATATATGGAGTATAAAAAAATATTGATTTTTTTTTGTAAGATAAAATAATTGATATAAGAATCATATTAATTAAAATATTTTCAATTATTAATTTAGGTGTACGGGATTTACTCATGATGCAAGCAAGAGTTTTCATGTATATATTACTTGACAATTTAATTTTATATAGACATAATAAATAAATTTACCATGAACTTTATACATTTTTGCAATTATATTTTATTCTTTTTTTTTTTTACATTAATTCTACCATAATATAGAAATTTAGCTGCAATTATACTCCAAATCATGTAATTGTAAGAAAAAAATTTATTAATGAAAAGGCAAAAAGGCCAAATTGATTTTTAAAGTTATTATATTATATTATCAATTTAATTTTTAAATTTAGATTCAAGTTAATTGAACCCTTCAATATTGTAAATTTGATTAATTGAATTATTAATTTGATTATTAGTATTTTACCAAATTCACAAAGTTGAATAAGCCAATTAATTTCTATCAAATTTTAAAAATTAATAAATTGATAATATGGTATAATAAGTTCCAAGATCCACTTTACCTTTCAAATTAATATGAAATTATCATTTTTATTATTTTCAATTTAATTTTAGAGTAAAATTACAATTAAGTTTTCACATTAAGGTAGAATTTACAAAAAAAAAAAAAAAAAGGTATAATGCAAAAGGATATAAAATTCAGAATAAATTTATCTATTGAGCCTTTTACATACTATAAAAAAAAATCACATTATTCTAATAGAATTAAAAAAAAAATATTTATATTAAATACTAAAATAAATAAATAATCTATATTGAGATTAAGATATGTTGAATGCAGCTTCTCTGGCCTAAAAGTCTTTTCACGCGACTTGGCAAAAAAAAAAAAAAAAAAAAAAAAGAGTCTTTTCTCGCGTGCCTAATTCTCATTGGAGCGTTGCTAGTATGCTTCTTATTATTATTTTATTTTATTTATTAATATTTTTAGGGAAGCATGCTTCTTATTGTTGATATTTTAAGGTTGTGGCATAAAGGTTTTAGTAGTTAGTTTTACATTTTAAGCCTCCTTTTCGCTATGGGAAAATTTAACAAAAGTAATAAATTAAAAATTTATTTGATTATATTTTATATTTAATTTCATCATATATTAAATTACACCTTAGGGTTTATCTTAAGTGAGTGATCGAGAATTAATATTTAATATTAAAATTATTAATAAAAAATTTAACAAATATAATTGTTGAAATGATATTTGAAAATCAAATTATTAGTAATTTAAAGTTATAAGTTACATGTTCAATAATGTTAAAATTACTAATATTGAATTCTTTTAAAATTTAATCACAAATGTTTAATAGTTAATTATCAATTCATCAGTAGTCTTAAAATATTTAGAAAAAATAAAAAAAAATCTATGAAATTTAATTTCTTTTAAAAATTTATATTAAATACATGCACATATATTTTAATATATGTACGAAAAAATATTTAGAAAAATAAAAATAAAGTTATGAAATTTAATCTCTTTTAAAAATTTTTATTAAATACATGCACATATATTTTAATCTATGTACGAATTGATGGTTCACGTCTCATTAATTCCCTAAATTTGGGTCCCATTACATTATATTGAGGAAGATCACAAACGTGATGGTAGTCAGTCATCAGGTGATTTTTTGGATTTGCTCTTTTTGCAATTTTTTGTGTGATGTGCAGCAAGCAGCCTAGCAGAAGCAGGCAGGCCCTGCTGTTGTGCGATCTAAGACTCACCCACCCAACATTTATTTTTTTGTCTTACAGTTAAAAGCTTGTCTAGTTCCAAATTTGGTGCAACGACATGCTTTGATGGGATTGGCAAAGCTTGTAAGAAGAGCACTAGTGAAAAATTATATACATATATGTTGGATGTTGGGGTCTGATCCCCGTCTATAATGAAAAATTCGACCAATTAATTTTTTAAATAATTGTCAAAGGACAATTGTTGATTAAAAAAAGAATAACTATTGAAAAACGTACTTATAAAACGTTTTAACGTTTGAATGAAAATTTAATAGTTTTGTAACTATTTTCTTAAATTTTGTAACACTCATTTAATGACTATGTTTTATTGTAATTTTATTATCCTTTTTTCTATATATATATATATATAGAGAGAGAGAGAGAGAGAGAGATTATGATTAGTGTTTAAAGCGTGTCCAAAATTATAAAAACTCTTTATATTCAAAGTCTTTCTTTTTTGGTAATAATTTCAAGCACAATTCTAGTTTATGAAAAAGTAATTTTGTGGTGCTCAAAATTACTTTGTTACCATTGTATCATGGGAGACAGACGTCGAATCAACTTCAAAGTACCATAGTAAGGGACAAATCTATTTTAAGGAAGTTGTGTGAAACATAGGCCTCGATCCATTATATTATTTATGTATTATCATTTGACAGTATATTAGTTGTTTTGCTATGTCTCACACGCCTCACTTATTGTTTGACTTCGCCTCGTCACTCATTTATCGAGACTCCTCTTCGACTCGTCGCTTCAAAGCTAACAATTCAATTTGCCAGGTTTAGTTTGTTAACTAATTCTTCTCAGCACAGACTGATCATTCACCTCGCTAGTCTCAACTCGTCTTCGCTTGTCAAGTGACAAAGTAGTGATTTCATTTCGTCTATATATATATATATATATATATATATATATATATATATATATATATATATATACACACGTATGTATGTATGTATGTATGTATATATACATCTATGTATGTATGTATGTATGTATATATACATCTATGTATGTATGTATGTATGTATGTACATATATATTGACTGGTACTAACAATCTTAAAACAAATTATTACCCTTACTTTGTAGTTACCTTTACTTTGGAAATATTATATTCTTATAACTTTTTATTAAAATCCAGAAGCTTATCTTGTGATTTTAATTTTGTTATTTCATAAATGGAGATTGCCAATATTTAGAATACACATCAAGGGACATCTTCCTCGGGTGCAAAAGTAATTGCCGCTGTTGTGCCTGTTTCAATTCCAGTGAACTATGGAGAAAAGGTGGAAAAATTTAACGACTTGAATTTTAAAAGGTGACAACAGAAGATATTCTTGTATCTGACCACGTTGAACCTTGCATGGTTCCTGACCGAAGATGCTCTTACTCTGAAAGAGGATGAGCAGGATGTTCAAGTGAGGGTTGCTCATGACACTTAGCATCTTTCTGATTTTTTTTACAGGAATTATGTCACATCCCATCTTTGACGATGTGATGGTCCTAGGGCATAGGTAATCATAAAAGTACCAACAACTCGTAGAACCCACTTACTCGATATTACAATAAAGTTAATACCATAAATTACTGTGAGCATTAATATTCAATTTCAATTTGGCAGCATAACAACTGCAACTATAACAATACCCTAGGTTTACAACCTGCATTAAAGAAACACTTCTAATAAAACACTTCTATGCTCTTAACTTCATATAAATCAATACAAATCCTCCCAATATTTTATCATTGATAATCACATCACAATGTATCAATTTTTAATTTCCATAACCATTTTATTATATGGCATTACAATTTCTAAACCATATAATGAATTCAATTTAATCAATTATTACAATACTAAACCATTATAGTCCATGAAGCTCTAAATGATTCGACTCAAACAATAAGCTGTAAACATCTTACTTTCAGCAAAGTAATCCCAAGTGGAGATAGATACTTGAGATTCACTTGCTGAGTTTGCTATTGGACCTGAAATAAAACGCTGTAGGGGTGTGAGAGAAACTCAGTGAGTACTTACAATGAATAGGAAACAATATATGAATATATGTTAATAAAATTATCAGTCTTTAAATATGACAGTATAGAAGAAATAAATTTTCAATGATCAAAAGTAGCAAAGTGTCAATTTTTAGGATTTCAATATAACAATATAGATGACACAATTGGGATCGAATAACGATGATCAATAATAATCAGGATTCAACAACGATGATCAATGACAGTCAGGATTCAATAACGATGATCAATGATAGTTGGGTTTCAATAACAATGATCGATAACAATTGGGACTCGATAACAGTGATCAATAATAATAACAGTGGTTAATGACAATTGGGATTCAATAGCAGTGGTCAGTAATAATTTCAATGGTCAATGACAGTTGAAATTCAATATTAGTGGTCAATAATAGTTGGGATTCAATAGTATTATTTTATTAGAAATCACAATAATGGAAACGGCGTGCTTCCCAATGTAAACAGTGGAGTGGCGGCTAATGCCTTGCTCACTCATATCAGTAAACAGTTGAGTGGCAGCCATTGCTTGGCTCACTCATAACAGTATAAAGCGTAAGACTGATCAGGTCTCACGACTAGGACCACCCCTTCTAGCTGAGGAGGATACACTATCCCTATCCGACGGGCCTTCTCTATATGCACACAGTCTGATGTATTACCCACATCAATCGGGAATTTCTACTTTCAGTAAGACAATATGATCACTATGGATCAAAAATGAAAACTTTCCAATATTCTGAATCAATAGTGTATAATGATGAATCATATAAGATTCAATGGAATACGATCTAATGAGGGAACAATGGAATTTTATAAATAGATCAATTAGTTCCTTAAAGGAACATAACTGTCATGATTCGTCTTTGAGCCATGACTGTCCTAGGGTATAGGGAGACATAAGATCACCTAAACCCGTAAAATCCCTTTTTCTTATTATTAACGTCCATAAATTACTAAGTAATCATTACCCCAGAATGAAAACCATAATTACCATTTCTTAATACCATTAACATATAGAACATTTATGAAGCAATTAATTATCTACTTGATACCATTTATATACTTTCATTTTTGAACTCCATTTTTCCATAAATTCTAAAACAATTCATTGTATCTTAC
>CATKHJ010540220.1:0-12139 GCA_949750685.1 Vernicia montana
ATAATTTATATTTAAAATAAAAAATAAATTATAAATTATAAAATTTTTAAAAAATATAAATTAAATACATATAATATTTAAAAAATAAAAATATATACATAATATATATAATCGGGTTGGGTTACACCATTACCCGAACCCGACTCGGGTATAAATTAAAAAACTTGCCCCGTCCCATTAACTAAACGGGACAAGTACTCGATGGGGCAGATAAAATTAGCATCCCTACAAACAACAAAATAAGACAATTGATGTACATAAAACTAACATGTTCAAATGCATGACATTGCAACTATCAAATCTTGTTTAAGTTTATCATACATGTTAAATATACCAATTAGCTCCAATAGAATTCTAGAAGCTATAGGTAAAGTAGATAAACTTTTTCACCAAGTTTAAATTTTTATGCAAATATGTTATTTGTATTGCAAAAATTATGTTCTCCAAAACAATTATGTTATTCAAATGAATTCCTTTAAAAAAAATTAAATTCTCTAAAAGGATCATGCTCCTCAATTTAAATGCACAAGATGCATATAAAGAGTGTCTTTATTAAACTAAGAACTTTGAATGCAAATACCAGAATTGGTGAGCTGAATTTGAACTTACATAAAAAAAAAAAAAAAAAAAAAACTCATGCTATCTCTTCAATCCTAAGAGTCGAAAGTGCTCAACCTTCTTAAGACATAAGGATATAGCTTGTACAAAGGTTGTAAAAAGAACCACGAGTGCTCATTTAGTCAACTCTAAAGTGTTTTGCACCTTAAGAGTCGTGAGTGTGCAACCCTCCTAAGACGTAGGATTTAACATCTACAAAGGTTGTAAAAGGAGTCACGAGTGCTCATTCAGTTAACCCTAAAGTTGTTTGTACCCTTAGAGCCTCTAGTGCTTAACTCTATGAACCTAAAAGAGTTTTGATAAAAACCTATAACACTTGTAAGACAGGTGAGAAAATTTTGGTTGAAAATAAATGCTCATTCTCCCTCATAGTTTTAGCGAACTAGTCACTTCATAGGCATCTTCAAATTTGTATGATGGTAAGTACTATAAACAATAGGTAAGGAGCAAAAGAATCAACTTCTATAAGTGAAAAGATGTGCAAGTAAATGAGATAACATTACTTATAACTAATGTTGAAAAAGCTTTATATGTTCACCTCTGTTTAGGCATGGATATCACTAAGTGATTAGAACGTGGAAGTACTTTTTAATTCCCTTTGTTGTATATTAATTATAAAGTGCTCACCATATTGATCTTTAACACATGTTTAACGTAAAGAAAGATAACAACTATAGTTTATGAGTATACAACTGAGGAGTTGACCCCAAAACGAGTAGTTTGATAAGTGTTCAATAGCAAACACATGATGGTTCATAAATGATCTTATATTAATCATGAATTGCTTATTTAAGATGTTATATTACGCACGTATATATTTTTTTGGCCAATTATTTGCCTTAAAACTATGACCAACATTTGTTGAATTCAAAAAGGAATTATTTTTCATTAGTATACAAGCCATGAAAAGGCCTAACACAAAGAGAGTAGACTTGTTCAAAAACAGGATAAAGACAAGAGATTGAATTGATAAACAAGCAAGCAATGAAGAAGCAATTGAAGTGTTCAAAAGAAACAAAAAGCATAATAATGGTTCACCTAGGAAGATATCCCAACCTAAGTGAACAAAGTTATGAAAGCGATCGATGTGTTCACCACCTTTTTAAAAGTCCTTATAGGAGCAGACATCATCAAGCAATCGAAACAAATATCTCTAGGTTTTTTTTTTCTCTTCACCCTTTAATTTATATATCTTTAATATTAGTAATATGCCTTTAGTATTAAAAGATGGTGTGTTTTCTCATAACAATTTCTCTTTTAAGTAATATAGTTGTTGAGTTGATTTAGTAATGGCATTCTCACTCACTCTTCAATAAATCCTAAGACATTTGTTAAAAACAACAATGAGGAATAATAAAAGCAGTGAGTTGCTTGCTACAAATAGAAATTGTTAAAGAGGAAGGAGGTTATTCCAATAAAGAAATCAAACTTGTTTACCATATTAAGTGAAGTCATTAAACAACTAATTGTTCAAATGGTGTATTATTAACATCTGATATATTTTCAACAGAGCACAAAAAGAGTAAGTGCCAACAGGTTGAACTAGAGTTACTAATTGTTCACCATTAATTGATCAAATAATTTGTTTCTAACATATGTTGATCTTAACCTAGTACGAAAGAATTTAACACGAATATATATAATAATATAAAGATATGCACAAGTGTTTATCTTAGCATGTAGGGTTCAAAGGCAGCTTTGGAGGGAGTTAAATAAGTGAACACCTTGTTCAAAAGGAAGAATAAATAAGAGTTGCAACTCGCTCATCCATTGAACAGTAATAAAGTGTTTAACTTGAAGGGTAAGGAGCCTAGAACAACTCGAAGATAAAAATAGGCTAAGAAAAGCACTTTAAGACACTTACAAGACAAAGAAGGAATTTAGTTGAAGAGACAAGCTTACTCCCCAACACAAATTAAGTAAATGACGTGTCGAAAAAGATGTTACAATTATCCAAAATAGGAACCTATGAATATTGAATCAAACAAGAAAAAAGAGATAACAACAAATCATTTGTAGACAGTAATTATAAACAAACAAGTGAGGAATAAAAAAAAGCTCAAAAAGAATTCAAAAAAATGGCGAACAAGCTCCAAAAGCACAGAGGTAGGACAAAAGATCACTAGGGCGAGTATCCCAACCAAAGTAGGTAAATGGAGTAATACCATTAATTCCAAAAAAATTATATGTGTTCACTACCTCTTAAAACTACCTATAAGAGTGGATATTGCCAAACATTTGAAACAAGGAAGTATCTTAAAACTTTCTTTGCCTTATTTTGTGTTTGTATAAACAATGGCAAGATTTTTTTAGAAAGTAAGTAATAAGAATTGAGAAGTGTTCACCACATTATCATGACATTTGTTCAACCGTAGATTACTCGATGAACAAGCTTTCCAACTGCCTTTCGTAGAAGCATCTTCCTTTTCCTTCAAAGGAGTAAAGTTCGGGGAATGAAGGTTTAAGATGAGTAGTAGCTTCTTCCCTTCCAAAATGTTTGTCTTTCCTTCCTCCCTTAAGATTAATAGATTGGGACCGGTGGATTGGTAAAAAACAATTCTAATTCATTCGAATTGGGATGGGCTAGACCCCTAGGAGAAGTCATTCTTGTAGAGTCAATTGTTGAGTATTCTTATTGTTTGGAATTAACCCCATAATGAATTTAACACAAATAAGTGCTCGAAAGTGAGAACATGCTAGATCATAGATGATCTTTTAAGTGTATGAATTGCTTATTTGACTGATATAATGATCACATATATTCTTCTGGCTTGTTATTGCCCTAAACAATATCTAAAAATTTGTTGAAAAGAAAATGCAATTATTTTCTTCTAGTAAGCAGTCCTTGAAGAAGACCTTATACAAAAGTGGAATAAATCCACAAATAATAATTCAAAAGTAAACAGGATCAAAAGATTCAAAGCAAAGAATGAAATACTCAAAAGAAAAAGTTTGAGAAAAATAACCTAAAAATAAAAAAGAAGCAACAAAAAGTAGAAGCTAAAAAAATTCAACTGGCTGAAATAGAAAATGTTCAACATTGATTCAAAAAGAGTTAAGGGAGATGAGGGTTTGTTCTCATCAACATCAGCAGATGTTTCTTTAAGATGAGAAGTAATACTTTTTCCTTGAAGCTCATTAGAAGGAGTGGTTAAACACCTATGAAGGAGGTATTCAATAAAATCAAAATTGTGGCCAAGGAAATAAAATCGTAGTACCATAGCCGCTTTAGAGAAAAAGTTGACTAGAGCCTTGTGCTAGTGTGGTAGAGTGGGAAGATTGGATGCGTTGATCCAAGATCAACTAATTAGAGACTACTTGTTCACCCAATAATTGAAAAAGTTTGAACATGTTGAACAATAAAAGCAAAAAAGTCGAAAAAGACTGTAGGCAAAAAGAACTTACACCTACATAAGGATGCTCTAGCTGTTCTCTTAAATATCTATCACATATTTGTGGCTAAAGATAGTTCAACATCATGCAGTATAGTAAAAGATTGTTTGACAGGCTCACTAGTTAAGAAGTAAAGTTTTTTACAATATAAAGCATTAAATGGATAACATGTATGTTAGTTCAGTGATAGATGAAAATTCTTCATTCAACACAAAAAGGTGGTTCTGAAGATTGCCAATTGAATAGCAAACACTAGTGTGTTCAAAGGCATAGAGAATGAATATAAATGTGCTCACCCTTTGGTGAGGAGACATATGATAACACCCAAAATGTACAGTGAACACTTAGGTTATGATGAATATTGTTGGGCGTTTAAAATTATTGGGTGTTGAAGACTGTTAGGTATTGAACATTAAATATTTGATGAACACTGTGAAGTAGACTCCTATATGGAATTCATGTCTTGGTCATTTAAATCGTCTTTAGGATAAGGGCTAGGTCTCCTAGCATGATTCAACTAGGAATCATGTCATCTCTATGGATAAGTCTATATACAGAGGTTCACTCCTAATACAACTAACATATTGAATATACAATTGTAATACCATTCCTAGTTCGAATACAACTCTATAAATAATCTCAGAAAATACACCTATATAAACCCCCTAAGGGGCTAAGATATGCAATAAGAAAACCCATATTATTACTAAGATTTTCATTTCTTTCCTTAAGAATTCTGACTTAACATCAAAAGGAACCCATCAAGAAAGCCAACATCCATTCTTTGTGTTTTTTTCCTCTACATATCTCAAACTCAAATGATTCAACAGATGAACAGTTAGTCAAGGTGAACAATCTCGGTGAACAAATTTCTAAGGTCAGTTATCAATTCCCACAAAACATACTCTTGCACCCACTTGGTTTTAGTTTTCCCAATTTATAAAACCCACAATTTATTATCAATATGTTATTTTTTTTGGAAGAATTATGAATATATATATTAGAATTGAATAGATTTTTGTGAAGATTTTTTTTTTTTTTTTTTTTGGTAAGGGGGTTAAGTTAAGGGCCAAATATTGAAGAATATAAAGGAAATTACTTACTAAACGGCCACAGAGATGTGGAAGCGTTGGTGATGAGCGTTAAAATTTTCATCTGTCATCCCATGAATGGATTGCTATTTGAACTCTTATCAGGTTCTTCGATTACTATTTGAACTCTCATCAAGTTCTTGGACTACTATTTGAACTCCTTTCTAGTTTACCCAAAGTGGTTCTAGCCTTCCACAAATTCCATTTGAGATGGTTTAGGATTTGGTGTTAAAGAACCAAGTGTTTAGTAAATTATCTTGTAACATGCAAGCAATCACATGACTTCCAAATCGACAAGTACAAAAAGATAAAGATGAAAAAAAAATATTTCTCTACAAACTTCAACTCTTCACGGGAAAATCTTTATTCTTCTCGTGAAGTGAAGAAGTATTCATCATATGAAAACTTAGGCATGTGACGCAGTGGTCCTAATATATTTTTATATTTTAAAAATTATATTTATTGTAATTTTATAATTAGATTAAATTTACTTTTCTTATTTTTCAAGTAATTTTAGAATAGTTAGGATTCCTGTTTAATAATTTTATTAATTCCCAATTAAGGTTTGATATCTTATAAATAGGCCTACTATATAATAATTTAGGGAGATCTCATTATTAATAAAATTTCAAACTTTTTTTTATTCCTAGTGAACT
Source organism: Vernicia montana (assembly GCA_949750685.1). NCBI lineage: Eukaryota > Viridiplantae > Streptophyta > Magnoliopsida > Malpighiales > Euphorbiaceae > Vernicia > Vernicia montana. Next base: position 5,759 of record CATKHJ010540220.1, read on the forward strand.
CTATAAATTATTTTTCTTGTGAAATCAAATATGTTTAAGGTGTAGACATGTTCTAGCATTGTTTCCCTCGCTTCCTTGTTGCATCAACATGCATGTAAGTAAAGGAAGAAAAAGAAAAAGAAGCCTTAAAAGATTTTGTTTCTCTTCTAATCTCACATCTTATGCAAGAATGAAATTGAAACTCTCTCTTCTTTCTCACTCTTATCTTTGCTCTCTAGTCTTAGTAGAAGAAGAAGAAATGAATGAAAGGCTTAGCTTCTTACTTTTCCTACATGCTTCACTTATTAATAAGTGGCAAAAATGGAGAAGTAAGCAAGATATTTGTCACCATGCATGATTTCACTAACTAAAGATGTAAAGGTATATACATCTATTGCCATTAGTGGAATTATATGTAATCTTCCGCTATCATCCATTAGAAGAAAGAAGGGACCATGTAAATTTAATTACAAGTTTTAACTCATTTATCTAATTAATTAATTAATTAAACAATTTAATTAATAATCAAGATAAATAACGCTCCATCAGTTGGATTCCTATTGTGTGTGACTTTCTAAGTTAATACCTAACTAGTAATAGGATATGATATCAACCCTTTGATATCATCGGAGTCGTCCCACTATATAATTAGAATGAATGTCACAAACCGTTATCGACATTCTATGTACCTTTGATCATAATTATCGTGTACTAGAATCCCTTCACTACAAAACTCCGATCTTGGTTAAGGTTATGGTATATGTCAAAACCTAATACCACGATCATATGACTACATCTTGATACAAATTCTTGATATAAAAGATTGTTGCTAGAAACTCTTTTTAACTAATCTTAAATACCCTCGCCAGGGGTTTAGTATTAAGAATGACCGGATGGCATAGAATCTTATCCACATTTACTCAGGGTAAGGAATTCCTTCTTAGTTGATCACCGACCTCCATATATAACTAACTAAGGCCACCACATCCCATATACAAGTGCATGGTTAGCACCAGTATGTAAGCAGTAGTAAATTTTAGCCACCTACACACAAGATCACCATGTCACCTCAAATCAAAGGATCATATGCACCGTTATAATCTAAATGATTACTTGACAAGCAGTAAAACTTCATGTAGTTATCATCCAAAAACCATGGTTCTACCTACCTATCCCATAAGTGTTCACATATTTGTCCTAACATATCAAGTGGCATGAGGTTCACCACTTTCCTAACATTAATATCATATATTAATCTAGAAAGACAAATAAAGGTGATGGTCTTCCGAATTAGTATAGCTTAAGCAAGAATCATGCAACCATGAACATACTTAAAGCACTTGTACTTAATCGAACTACTACTCATATTCTTAACACTTAAGAATATCTCATCTAACAAGTAACTTATGGACTATATTCTTTATAGAATGAAGATTCATCATATATAAAGAATACATTAAATGTCATTGGGGATTATTAGCTATAAAAACACCCTACGAGTATGGTTCTTGGGCATATATATATATATATATACACCTTAACTACTCTATGAGTATATTCTCATTCTAGAAACCTAAACCAATAACTGATGAGATATTTTAACTAATATGACTCTTATGTCCATTTTTTACTTAGTAAAAATACATTGATAGCCCTTTTTTGCTACATATATTGTAATTGCATTGGGTTAGTGTGTGCACTTAGTATAGGAAAGACTTACTCCTAGGTTTTTACTAGTTTTTCTTTTTAACTTTTAAAAATTGAGGAGGTATTTATTTATTTTTTTCAATTTTGCCCGTAAAGTGAGATAAAATTAATTAATAGAGTGATATTTTAAGTAGTATTTTACATAATGGTTATTTAGTTATATATAGTTATTTTTTTCCTATAATTAAAGTTATCTAATAGCTTTTTAAATCCTTGTGTAATATATATATATATATATATATATATATATATATATAATAAAAGCTGAACTCAAAATTTATTTAGAAAATTTTTGACCATTTGTCAAGTAACTTTCTAAAAAATTAAGTTTACATGAACTTTACATGTAAACTTAGTTACCTTAAGTTTACATGAAGCAACCTCATCAATTTTTTTCACGTCATTATGTTTTTATAAGTTCTAATAAAAATTAATCCAAGACTATATAATATCTTTTTTTACTTTTGAATTGGTCTAAATTAAGAAAATTTGGCTTCTATATTTTATTTATATTAATATTCAAAATTATGAAAAATTAATAATAATAATAATAATGATAGTTTTCATATTTTAAAATATATATTTAAAAAAAATAGTATGATAAAAACCCACATATAACACAAACCTACGACTAGTTACCTTAAATGATGGATGAAAAAAAAAAAAAAAAAAAGGTATCTTCTTATTTCTTGGTTCCACACCCTTGATTTACTCACCTCCACTATATGTAATAGAAGATAAGCGGTTAAAAATTACCTTAAACCATTGCACTTCTCTTTGCATGTGTAATGCTGGACCTGATACGCGGGAAAACCGAAAAGATGGTGCTAAAAATCCTGAAACATGTAATATATTATTGCCAAATTCATAGGTATCAGATATCCATGTATATGTATCAAGTCCATATAAAAAAATTGAAAATCTTCTCTTGGCGATGTTCAACAGCAGACATTATCATGTTTCTTCCATTCCTACCACGATCATTGATATGATGTGGATTAGTTATTATCATCTGAACCACAAATTCAACTATGCCATTTTGTATAGCCATAAAGAGTGCATCTGTTATTTCCTTTTCTTGGTAATTATTATCTGCAACATCTTCACTCATACAAAGTAGAATTTGAAGAGAGTAGAGGTGCGTAGACTTTATATCGTATATTTGCTTAAACCCTAAATGAAAAAAAAAATAATTAATTAATAAAGAATAAATGAATAAATTATAGAAAAATATATTTTGATTATCGCGTTTATTATTCAAGAGGAATATTTCTTTAACAAAATGAAACCTATGATATCACTACACCATAAATGACCTACAATAACCAAATTAAAAATGTTGCTCTAAAAGTGTTGCCTTTGATAGGATTGATTTTGGTCTAATGCAACATTATGTGTAAAGTGTTGCATTAGATCTTGTAAAAAGTGAGAAATCAAAAACTAATGCAACACTTTGTTAGAAATATTGCATTAGATTGGATCTAATACAACACTTTGGTAAAAATATTGTACCATTATAGCTAATGCAACACTTGTAAAGTGTTGCACTCTAGTAAAGTATAGAAAAAAAAAAAAACAAATGCTAAAGTGTTTCATTATTAAAAACAATAGAAAAAAAAAAGTAATGCAACACTTTTAAAGAGTTGCATAATTAAAAATAAAATAATAATTTTATAATATTTAAACTACAAAACTTTAAATAAAACTAAATAATAAATTTTATGATATTGTACTATGTAGTTTTATATAAAACGGCATAGTTTTAATGTTTAAGATGTTAAAAGAAAAAAACACATATAACCTAACCCACACTTTCTCCATTCTAACTTTTAATTAATTCTCTTTCTTTTGCTTTACTTTCCCTCTACTTTCTTACATCTATTATTTTTGTTACAACCTCATTTGCATCATATCTAGTAAGTCAAGACTAGATATGGGAACTGGGATACAAAATGTCATTTTGGTGGTCATATGTCTTAGCTGGATACTTAATTTTACTTGTCATGAATTGTTTGGTCATAACCTGAATGTATACTTCTCACTAGAGCAATTTTGGGGTTTCATTCAACTATTATTTGGTGGATATCATTGATTTGTTTGACCAACATTCTTACAAAGTCTACCATATCAAGTTTCCTAATGATCTATGAATTCTGGCCATTGCAGTGTTTAACTAAACTAGCCTTTCTATTGAACAGGACAATTTCATGGAGCTGCATTTGTGGACAAGCTGTAAGGACAGCATTCTATTTTGAGGGACAACATTGAACAACTGACGACCATTGAATCATCAAGGGCTACTCTTGTGTATCATTTGAGAGAGGCTCTCCAGGTGCAGGTTTGTTAGGCAAACTATTCTATAGGGAAAAAAAATGTTGTTTGTAATTATGATTAAAAAGAATTTAATGTGATAGCATATTAAAGTGGAAATAATTTTGTAACAGGAACCAAAGCTGGAACAAGTTCGCAGTCAACATCAAGTTTGGTTCTTGTATATGTGTTACTTAAGTTGGATATTAATATTTCTTATTCTTATGATATGATGATAAATTATACTTAAGCTGGATATTAATATTTCTTATTCTTATGACACAGTGATAAATTATAACTCATGAATATGTTTGAACGGGAATCCCACGTGCTTGGAATTTCCAAGAAAATAGCAAGAAAAATGTCCTTGATGATAAGGTCCTGGTATCTATCCCCTGTGCTTGTAAAATGATAAATTGCAGGATCTTTGTATATGTTGTTGTGGTGTGTGAATTAATGATGGTTTGACAACTCCACGTTGCTTGGTTAGTCTTGTATAGTTTTAATGATTTTGTTGAGATAAGCATGATTTGAATTTTTTGTTGGTTTGTACTTTGTGCCTTTTATATTTATTGTCTTTAATTTATATTTATAGGAATCTCAAGTAATATAGTTAATGCGAATTAAGGGGTTCTAAGAGAGAATAGCAATGGATGAAAGAAAGATTGGATGAAGAATTCTAGTTATGCTTTTGAATGATTATGATATATCTTTTAAATATTATGAAACGTTTCATAATATTATGAAACTTTAAATGATTATGATAATATTTGTATTTTGATCCAATTTAATTGAATGATTATGCTTTGATTTATTGTAAAAAGTGTTGCGATTGTTTAAAATTAATATTGCATTTACTTCAAGAAAAATGTTGCTTTACACTAAAAAAAAAAAAAAAAAGTGTTGCACGTGTACAAAGTGTTGCAATTAAGCTAAATAAATATTGCAATTAGGCTAAAAAAAATTTCATTTGTAATTACAAAAAAGTGTTGCATTTGCATTAAAAAGTGTTGTTAAGTGTGTTACATTAAAAAGTGTTGCCTTTGCTTTTCAAAAATGTTGCTTAATTTTTTTGGTCGAAAGTGTTGCATTAACTCAAGAGATTGCAACACTTTTTTCAGTATTGTATTATATCAAGAAAAGTATTGCCGTAGCTAAAATAACAACCCCCGAAATTACAACCCCTGAAAAGTATTACTGTAGATTTAATGCAACAAATTTAAAATATGATAAAATATATTTTTAGTGTTACAGTAGACTATTTATAATGTAGTGTATCCTCGGTCAGCATAAGGAAAATCCATAAAAACAGTCAAACATATGACTGGCATGGTATCATTAATCCATTTTAATAATACTATTGTCTTTTTGTGAAACCCATTAATGTAAGTTTTGAAAAAAAAAACAAAAATTGAAAAGTAAAACAGGACATATTGGCACAAAACCCACTTAGTACTGAATTAGACAGATTGAAGCTCTAGTCTTTGATTGAAAAACTCAAGTGTCTTGCATTTTTCCATATACCCATTTAGAGTTTCAAGATTGACAATAACCTGTGGATCAAGAAGAGTTGTTTTAAAGTAACCAAAAGCGAGAGAACACCTATTGAAAGAAAGCAAGATTTTGGCTTTACAGAGAAAAGACTTTGAAATGGGTATTCTCGATTTTCAATACTTGATTGCAATATTCGAGTGTTTCTGTAAAATTTCTAAGCCTAGACTATGGGTTGTTCAAAGAATAAACTTTATTTTGTTAAAGTGTCTTTTCAATGTCTTCAGGGAAATTGTAAAATTAATAAGTGTAGACGTTATAAAGTTTAGAAGTTTCATGTAATCAGTGTGGATGTTATAAAACACTAAGGATTAATAGGTCATAATGAGATGTAATGTAATATAATTAAATATATTTTTAATATAATATTTATACTAAAAATATATTTTATTACGCTCTACTAAACATACTTTAACATTTAATGGTTAGTTATTGTTAGTGTATCATTAATGTACATAGAATTAGCCGTAGATTGTGCCTTAGATTGTGTATTTGGGTTTATTACCCATTGATTCTCTTTCCTATTTTAGCTAGGTTGATGTATATATATAGTTGTATATTCTCTTGTACTAAACACACTAAAATAATACAATTGCACTTCACATTCCCATTCACATCTCTGCCTTAGTGAAAAATTTTTATTCTCATCCCCATCTCACATACGGAGATAATTTAATCTCTATCACCGTTTCCGCAGAATCCCCGTTCCCCATTTGTTTTGTTTTTTTTTTTTTTTTTATCTTATCTCAATTCAATTTTAAATATTTTTAGATAGTGAAATATAATGTATAAAAATTTAAAAATTAAACTTTAATTAGGTTTAAACTCATAATA
>CATKHJ010540335.1:0-15908 GCA_949750685.1 Vernicia montana
GAATCAAAAGAAAATCAAAACCCTAACTCACCTCTTCAAGAAATGCTTCAAGAAATGGATGATGGAATGAGTAAATGCAACCCTAGATCCTTTTGTTGAAGCAATCAATGAAGTTTCTTGGCATTAAATGTGAGTGGGTGGGAGTTATTTGAGAGAAAATGGGTTTAGAAGGCTTAGAAAGTCGGGTGGAAATGATTTAGATCTTGAAATCCTTATATAGAGCCCGATTTCCAAATCTGACCCCGATGGAGATAGCGTTCGCGACAGGCAAGTCGCGGTAGCTATATGCATATAGCGGTCGCAACGTATACTGTTCACATGACTGTTCATTCTAGTATCCAAATCAGGCAGAAGGGTTCGCGGTCTGTGTTGCGGTCGCAAAACTGAGCGCAAAAACAATATAGCGGGCGCGACTTATGCCCTGCAATTTCACTTTACAATTTAACTTCCATTTCTCAAGGAATTCAATCCATAATCATCCATACACATGACATACACTTGAAATTCATTTATATACTTAATGAGAAGTCCATACGTGAATATTCGGGGTATTACAATATTAAATAAGATTTTGAAGAATTCACATGGAACATATCAATGAGCAAATGGAGAGGTTATCAATCAATGAATGAATTCTTAATTTCATGAATTTTATCAAAGGAATATTTTATGATTTAGGTGGTTTATAAAGAACTTATATTCAAGAATTCAAAACACAGTAATAACAATATATTTTTCAATCACCTCATTCAAAAAGCACTTTTATTCTCATGATTTCTTCCTTTACATCATATACTAGTAATGTCAATCATCATTCTCTTCTTTTTTCTCTTGGTCTCTTTTAATTTCTACAATCATGAATTATACGTAATGAACTCAATCAATATTTATCATAACTTAGAATTATTAATAACTTCCTTTAATAACTTAATCTCAACTCAAATTCAAATAAGTCTTTAGTTCCTTTTTAAATACTATTTCATTAACAATTCATAATAGAGATTTCATATAGACTAATTAACCACATACAAATTCATCTATTCATCAAATCTCATCTAAACTCCAATATAAAATTTCACATAACCTTTCTCTTCTCTATTTGTTATCTCATCAATAATTCACAACAAAGAACTTAAGTTAATTAATTCTATACAAATTCATTTACTAATTAAATCTCATCTGAAATTAAATAGAAGAAATCTTATAACTTTAATTCTACTTTAATTGCTATTTCATCAATAAATCTTCAATAACCATTATAAACAAGCCAATATATTTCATATAATCACTATTAACTTATCAAATCTCAACTAAAAATCCAAATAACATCTCAATTCTTACTTTTGTTAACTCAAAAGCAATTAAAAGAACTTAATCAAATCTTACCTTATTGTTCCAATCAACATCTTTGAAGAATAACCTTTGAAACTAAAAGCCCAGTTTCTATCTGTAATACCCCAAGTTCATGTGTATATTCATTGGATCCTTTATATGAGCTACTATATGTACATCTGGTTTTTTTTATGAACTATGAGTTATATGATAAATGTTTGGTGATGATTATGTGGTATTCTTATTGAAATATGTCTATTGGATGATTTTATGAGTTTATGTGGACAATTGAAGGTTGAATTGTTAAGTGGAGCTGCAGGGCTTAAGTCGCGCCCGCAATTTAGGAATCGCGACCGCGATGAGCTTGTAGTGACCGCTACTCCCATCAGGTTCAGATTTGGGGAAACAATTTTAAAAAGAAAATTAAAGCCCCAATTCATTTCATTCGAGATTTCAGAGCTCCCAAACCCTTTTTCTCTCAAGAATCACTCACCCACTCACATTTATTGCCAAGAGACTTAATTAATTGCTTCAACCAAAGGATTTAGGGTTACAATTGCTCAACCTTTCTTCCATTCTTGAAGCATCTAGTGAAGAGGTGAGTTAGGGTTTTGAATTTCTTTTGTATTTTCCTTCTCTATTGTTTCACTTCATGCTTGGGAAAGGGAATAGAGTTAGAAATCATGAGACTAGCATGTGTATGGTGATTTTAAGAGCATGTGTTATGTGTATTGTTAATTTGTATATGTTTGTATGTTTAGTTCCTCCTAGAAGGTTGGATGATAATCTTAAGGATCATGAGGATTTGATGTGATTGAGGACTTCCATTGAGTATAGAGCATTCTTTTTTATTAAGGTGAGTAGAAAATAAACTACTATTCTTGTATTTGAATTCCTAAGGCTTAATGCCTATATTCTTGTATGAGCCACCATGAGAAATTGTTTGTTGAACCATATTACTTCATGGAACGTTATAAGTTATTCATTAGCCATTTGCTAATTGTTACTTATTTATGAGAACCATGTGAACCCTATGAGTTATTCATTTATGAGAACCTTAATTATTCTATCTATATGTTGATAATCTTTAATGGTATAGAAATCCCCGACTGATGTGGGTTAACCATCAAACATTGTGCACATTGTAACCCAATGGATAGGGTATAATATCCTACCCCTATCTAAGAAGGGTAAATTATCCTAGACGTGAAATCTAATCCATTTCATGTATTACGAGGAAGAGTATGTTAATTATACCTCTACTCTTATTATGAGGAAGAATATGCCCAACCGGCCTCTATTCTTTATTACGAGGGGAATATACTAATAAAGTACCTCTATTCCTAATATGTTACGAGTTGATTTCTATATCCATCTATTTATGAGCTATGATTTCTTTCATGAGCTATATACATGTTTATTCTTGTATATTTCGAGTTATTGATTCTTACAAGTTATATGAACTTCATTTGCTTTATTGTAAGTCAATTGATAAGTTATGAGTCCTACCATTCTTGTGAGCTAGCCTTACATTACCTAACCTCACAAGTATGGTAGTATATTCCTTACTCACTGTTTTATCTCATTAGTGATTCCATTTTTCATGAGATTAGAAGTTCATCAGTTTGGTTCTTTAAGCATTATTCTTCCTCAATAACTATTTTGATAATTGTAATTTCTCCATTTATTATAATTGCAATTGAAGTATACTTTAGTGCTCCATGGGTGTAAGAGAGAGTTATTCTTTTGGCCTTAATGACAATTATGGATGATTAGATTTTAGTATATGAGAATTATGAACTTATGAGTTTATATGTGTATATATGTGGATGAGATTATGAGATGTACGAGATTATGAGCATATGTATGAGTTCAGGTTCTGATCTTAGGAAGTGCTTGTGTTAGTAACTATGTTGCTATGAGATTTATATGTGATGAGAGGGTTTCTACATGTTTTCAGTGGCCTTATGCCTACCCATGCCCTAAGACTGTCACAGTCGCAGAGTTAGGCTGTGACAAGTTGGTATCAGAGCATAAGGTTTAAGTCTAGTTAGACTATAAGAGATTTAAGTTATGAGAACACTATGGAGCATAGGAGATTTCCTCTATGTCTATTGAGTCATCGTTTATGTGTAAATCCACGTTACCGCTATGAGTTAAATCTTGTTATGTGTTTGTCTTATAGATGCCTCCTAGAAGGGCAAGAGGAAAGGGAAGAGGTAGACCAAGGCGAATTCCTCTTGAGAATGTGGGGTTACTGGATGTGGCTTTAGATGCTGCCTCCATTCATGAGGAACCACTTGAACCACCAAGGGCTAGACGCCGAGTTTAAGTGAAGGAAGTTCATATTCCTCCAAGGAACGATGATGATGATTTAAGGCGTGAGAATGAAGAACTCCACCGAGAATTGCTGGAATTGAGGTGACTTGGGCAACAAGATGCCAATGTAGCACCACCGCCTCCTCCACCAGTACAAGAGAGAATGCCACCGCCATCGGCTCCTGTGCATGCTCGTATTCCTAGGCATGTGTCTATGAGGGTGATTGATGATGGTGGGGTGAGTATGTATAGCTTTTTGAAGATGGGACTTCCGAAATTCCATGGGGAGGATGGAGAAGAATGTCACGACCCAACTTTGAGCCATGACTGTCCTAGGACTCAGGGAGACATAAGGTCACTTAAGCCCGTAGAACCCAATACCAATCTATAACTCAAAATACAATCAACAATACCAAGATCAGAACCTGAAACACATTACCATATCAACTTCAAAATCATTCATTCATCAACCATCTATTATACTTGATAATATGTGCCAAAATATACCATCGGTTACAGTTACAATATACTAACAAATGTAGTATAGAGAATAACTATTACAATCCCAAATGAAATTACAGAATTCAACAATCTATACTAATATAATTTCATAATGACCATGAAACTCTAGACTAGTCACTTGGAGATACATACTCATTATGATATATCAAAATGACAAAATGAATAAGGACAGAGTAATCCCCAAGTGGAGAAACGGAGCTTGAGTTTACCTTGCCACAACCTCTATAGCACTTGAAAAATGAAAACCACTAAAGAGTGAGATAAAAATCTCAGTGAATACATAATAGATTAACAGGTTATGCCGGTTAGGTACAATTGTAGAATATAGGAATAAGATAACTTTAATGCATTTAAGCAATACCAATAAGTAGGTAAATGAAATCATCACAATGGGGTTTATTTGTGAAAATAATAAATGGGGCTTCAAGATAATGTAACTAAGTACGATTTACTTTATTTTACTTTAGCAGAAAACATAAATTCGAGAATAGTGTGTTCTCATTACCATTTAGATCGAATGACGGCTAGTGCCTTGAACACTCACAAAGATTCAAGTGAGAGACTGATCAGGTCTCCCGGCAAGGACCACCTTTCCCAGCTAAGGCGGATACACTATCCCTATCCGTCGGACCTTCTTTACCATGTGCACATGACTAATGTATATCCCACATCAAATGGAGATTTCTGCTTTAGATGATTTATCACATATTCACAATTGAAAGCATTAGGGATTCAAATGAACTATGGTACTTATCAAAGAGTAAATGTTTCAATATACTTTCTTTATATAGATGCAAAGTAGACAAAAGGTCTTAAGTGGATGTTTTAACATATTTGGGTTCATGAATAGATATCAATGGAACATAAGTTCAATCAAGTAATCAAATTGATATAATGAATGAATGGTTATACGATGGAATAACGCCCATAACATATTGATTATCATGTACTTACCTTAGGACTCCTTTGCTCCTAACTAGCACAAACAAAAATGATGATCACCCGATTCCTCTTGTACTTTATCTTTAGGTTCTACAAGAACCATTCCAATTAATACAATATAGATCATCATTCTCAACTTATCTATAGAACCAAGATAGATTCTAATTCCCATACCTCTAGATCTATGCTTAGCATACAGTCATATATTAATCACCCTTAAACACCAAAACATTATATGTCAATACGATTCATACACATACTTTCGTTATTGGGTCAAATAGACCTTGGACCAATGTCCAATTCCCTTTCAATTGCAATCCACATTGATCATATACATATGTCCATATAGCATGCCAATAATTGAAATAGAAATATGATGAATTTGAGTATGCATAAATGGTACGCCCAAGGGTACAAGCATACCCTTGCCCGTATTAGAAGAAAAAATAGGCAGTAGGATTGATACACCCAGGGATACGCCCGTATCCCTGCTCGTATCAATTAGAAAACACACAGTATGACTATATGACCAGCAGTACGGGCTTACCCTTGCCTGTATCACCATTCTAGGTAGGTTTTTCAAGAAAACCCCCAAATAGCTTGAAAAGAAAACATCCATTTCATACCTAAAGCTAAATTACTACTAAAAAATGTCATATATACAAAGTTAAGCTTATTTTATCAACCAAAACTTAGAACAAACAAGGAATCTTAAAAACCCATTTTTGATCAAACCCATTATTACCAAAATGAGAGAGTTTGAAACCCATTTTTGGAAAATCATTTCCACACACTCAATACACCTAGATCATGATTATAAACTATCATCTAGATGCATTTTCTCAAAGAAGATCCCTTTTTAGAAACCCATTTGGGTAACCTAAAAGAAAGGAAAAAGAAGAAAAGGAAACAAATCACAAACAAGTAAAGCATTATTAAAATGAAGAAAAGACTTTGGATCTTAGGTTGTTACCTTTGAAGTCTTCCTTTTTGATGATGATTTGCTTCTAATCAAATGAAGAAAAAGAAAGAAGAAGAAAGAGAAAAAGGGAAAGAGAAAAGCTTTTGCTTCTTGATAGTTCTTGAGTGAAATGAGAAAAAAAGATAGCTAATTGATAATTAGCTAAAATGAAATGAGTGGCTATGATTTAATCATGAATAATGAATGGCTAAAAGTGATTAGCTTCCAAGAGTAGCTTTGTTATTTACCTTTTTAATTTAAAAATCAAATGAAAATAGAATGATGTAAGTTGTCTAGGTTCATTGAACCTTAGAATAGCTAATAATAAAAATGGTGTTAGTGGAAAGTGGGACTCACTTTCCACTAACCCCATTTCTAACACATAAAAGACAAATTTGAAGCTCAACTTTCCCACCAAATTGGGCACCATGGCCGGCCACCTTTAGGGGTTGGCTAACCTATCACTTGTTCAATTGTCACAATATACATATTCATATATTTATGGAATTTAATCATAAATTCAACAATAAATTCCACCTGCAATAACATTGAATTTAACTTTCTAAACACATTTGCATTTAATCTAATCTTTCCTTATGAAAATTAAATTATTTAGGGTCTAGGATATTACAAAGAACCTCACGGATTTCTTGAAGCTGTTGAGAAAGTAGTGAGACGATTGTCTTGTTCCGATGCTAAAGCAATTGAACTAGTGGGACTCTTGCTGAAAGATGATGCTTGGACTTAGTTCTAACAACATGTGGAGAATAGACTTTATGATGAGATTCCTCCAGTGTGAGAACAGTTCAAGCAAGAGATGGTAGATGAATTTTTGGGAGAAAGAGAGAGAAAACCAGATAGCTCAGTTTGAGAGATTGAAGCAACAAGGCATGACCGTATCCGAGTATGCCAAAGAATTTAACCGATTTAGCAAGTATGCTCATGATGTAGTTCCTACCAAAGCAGCTAAGATCAGGAGGTTTCGGAGTGGTTTAATTGCTCCTCTGCATAATGCCTTGTGTGTTATTGAGTTTGCTTCCTTGTCCAAGTTAGTTGACAAGGAAAAGCAAATGGAAACCAAGAGCAAGGAAGATAGAGCTGAGAGAGATCATAGAAATAAGAACAAACCTAAGGGTTTTAGCAATCAGAGTAGGGGTGAGGGAAGTAGTTCCCATGTGAAGACAGTTGAGCCTGCTACTTCTACTATGATTCAGAGCCACAAAGGAGGTAGTCAGAGTAGAGGATAGTCTAAAAGGGTATCAGTGGCTTCTGCTCCAGCCACCAGTTCTGTATCCAGACATGAGCAGCAGAACTATAGCCAACCTACTTGTGCTACATGTGGGCAAAGACATAATGGGATATGCCGGACAGTGGCAGGGATATGTTATAAATGTGGCTAGGCATGACATTTTATCAAGCGTTGTCCCTTGTGGGGAGACAATCAAAGTACACCTGCTACTTCTCAGCCAACATTGCAGATGGCTAGGCCAGACACCAAAAGTTCTGGAGGTAGAGGGAGAGCATAGAGTCAGGCACCAGGAACAAGTCAAGCTCCTGAAGAGAGACGTAGAGGCAGAATATTTGCCCTGAATCAGTAGGAAGCTCATGCTTCCAATAATACAGTGACATGTATCCTTTCTATTCAAGATGCACAAGCTAGAGTTTTGTTTGATTCGGGTGCTACCCATTCATTTGTTTCACCATACTTTACTAAGAGATTGGGGAAGGGTAGAAAGATCATGAGTAACCCCTTAGAAGTGTCCACTCTTTTAGGGGAAACTATAGAGGTGAAATATATGTATCCTTCATGCATGGTAGACATTGATGGGAGGAACTTCCAAGTGAGTTGATTGAGCTAGAGGTACTAGAGTTTGATGTGATTCTTGGTATGGATTGGTTGTCCAAACACCATGATCACATAGACTATCATGAGAAAAAGATAGAGTTTAAGCCACGAGATGAGAGTGAATTTGTGTTTCAAGGTGATAGAAGTGATGTACCTTCTAACTTGATATTGGCCATTGGGGCGAGGAGACTTCTGAGGAAGGGATGTCGAGGATATTTGGCGCATGTAATTGATGCGAGGGAAACTCCTAATGAGGTGCATCAAATGCCAATAGTTAGTGAGTTTCCGGATGTATTTCCAGAAGAGCTACCAGAGTTGCCACCCGAAAGAGAGATTGAGTTCAATATCAAGCTTCTTCCTGGTACTTAGCCAATATCTATTCCTCCTTATAGAATGGCACCTGTAGAGTTGAAAGAATTGAAAGTGTAGTTGCAAGATCTGTTGGACAAGAGATTTATCATACCAAGTAGTTCACTATGGGATGCACTAGTCCTTTTTGTGAAGAATAAGGATGGTTCAATGAGGCCATGTATCGACTATAGGCAACTGAATAAGATGACTATCAAGAACAAATATCCTCTTCCAAGGATAAATGATTTGTTTGATCAATTGCAAAGAGCAAGTCATTTCTCCAAGATTGATCTCAGATCGGGCTATCATCAGCTCATAATCAAGAATGAGGATATATGTAAGACTGCCTTTAGGATGAGATATGGTCTCTATGAGTTCACAGTGTTACCATTTGGGTTGACCAATGCTTCAGCAGCATTTATGGACTTGATGAATCGAGTATTCAAGCCATATTCAGATAAGTTTGTCATTATATTTATAGATGACATCATTATCTATTCCAAGAGTAAGGAAGAGCATGAGGAGCACATGAGAATAGTATTGCAAACTTTGAGGGAGCATCAGTTATATGCCAAATTGTCAAAGTGTGAATTTTGGCTTGATCACGTATGTTTTTCAGGACATGTGGTCAGTGAAGATGGCATTCAAGTGGATCCTAAGAAGATTGAAGCAGTGTTGAGTTAGCCTAGACCTACAAATGTGACATAAGTTCGTAGTTCTCTTGGTTTGGCAGGTTATTATAGGAGATTTGTCAAGGATTTCTTAAAATAGCTTTGCCATTAACTAAGTTAACTAGGAAGAAAGTGAAATTCTAGTGGGATGATGATTATAAAGAGAGTTTTCAAAAGCTCAAAAATTGTCTCACTATATATCCAGTACTTGCATTACCGGAAGGATCAGGTGGATTTGCAATATATTGTGATGCTTCAAGAGTGGGACTTAGATGTGTTCTTATGCAACATGGGAAGGTGATTGCATACACATTAAGACAATTGAAGAAGCATAAGATGAACTATCATACACATGATCTAGAGATGGTAGCAGTTATCTTTGCTCTCAAGATATGGAGACATTATCTTTATAGTAAGAAGTGTGAAATCTACACCGATCACAAGGGTCTTCAGTACATCTTACAGCAAAGGGATTTGAATCTAAGATAGAGGAGATGGGTAGAACTACTCAAGGATTATGATTGTCAAATCCTTTATCATCCGGGTAAAGCTAATGTAGTAGCGGATGCCTTGAGTAGGAAATCTATGGGGAGTTTAGCCCATATTGCAGTAGGGAAGAAACTTTTGATTAAGGAGTTGAAAGAGTTGTTCAATAAGGGGTTGCAGTTTGAGGTTTCTGAATCTCAAGTTGTGATTGCTCACTTTCAAGTGAAACCCAAGTTTATTGATGAGATTGAAGCAGCGCAAGATGAAGACCCTTCGCTTATGAAATTGAAGAGAGAGATATTAGCGGGTCAGACAACAAAGTTTGAGTTGAGAGATGAGGTATTGATGCATGAAAAGAGGATATGTGTACCATATGTGAATGATCTTAAAGAGAAGATCATAAAAGATATCCACCAAGCACCTTACAGTGTTCATCTAGGCGCCACTAAGATGTATCATGATTTGAAAGATTGCTATTGGTAGTCTAATATGAAGAAGGATATGGCTAATTTTGTGTCTTCATGCTTGACATGTCAGCAAGTCAAGTTTGAATACCAAAAGCCATCCAGTCTATTGTAAGAGATTAAGCTACTAGAGTGGAAATAGGAGCGCATTACGATGGACTTTGTGGTAGGGTTGCTAAGGTCCTTAAGAGGTTATGATTCTGTATGGGTGATAGTTGACAGATTGACTAAGTCAGCTCATTTCCTATAAGTCAAGACAACCTACACAATAGCCCAATATGCCCAGTTGTATTTGAATAAGATTGTGAGCCTTCATGGTGTACCAGTGTCTATCATTTCGAATAGAGGTACTCAATTCACATCTAGATTCTGGCATAAGATGCAAGAAGCACTGGGTACTCAGTTGGATTTCAACACAGCTTTTCATCCACAAACCAATGGGCAATCAGAGAGAACGACATAGACTCTCAAGGATATGCTCAGGATGTGTGTGCTAGACTTTGGTAGGAGTTGGGATAAGTATTTGCCCTTGATAGAGTTTGCATACAATAATAATTATCACTCCACCATTGGCATGGCACATTATGAGGCATTGTATGGTAGAAAGTGTAGATCGTCAGTATGTTGGATGGAAGTTGGAGATAAGCACATCAAAGGACCTGAATTGATCAAGAAAACTTCAGAGAAAGTGCCCCTGATACAAGAGAGATTGAAGACTTATTTCAGTAGGTAGAAGAGCTATGTGGATCTAAAGAGGAAGGATGTCCATTTTTCCATAGAAGACCATGTATTTCTTAAAGTCTCTCCTATGAAAGGTGTGATGAGATTTGGTAAGAAAGACAAGCTTTCACCAAAGTATGTGGGACCATTTGAAGTGTTAGAGAGAGTTGGCAATGTCTCCTATAGACTAGCTCTTCCACCAAGTTTGGGTCATATACATTCCACATTTCATGTATCCATATTGAGGAAGTATGTGTCAGATCCATCATATGTGTTGCAACCATAAGCTATTGAGATAAATGAGAATTTGGCCTGTAAGGAAGTGCCTACTGCAATCATCGATCGCCAACTGAAGAAGTTGAGGAACAAAGAGATAGCAATGGTAAAAGTACAATGGAAGAATCATGATGTAGAAGAGTGTACATGGGAAAGTGAACATGATATATTGCATAAGTATCCTTATTTGTTTCATGTGTAATTCAAAGTGAACTATATATAATTGTAAAATTCGGGGATGAATTTTTAATAAGGAAGGGAGAATGTAATACCCTAAGTTCATGTGTATATTCATTGGATCCTTTATATGAGCTACTAGATGTGTATCTGGTATTTTTATGAACTATGAGTTATATGATAAGTGTTTGGTGATGATTATGTGGTATTCTTATTGAAATAAGTCTATTGGATGATTTTATGAGTTTATGTGGAAAATTGAAGGTTGAATTGTTAAGTGGAGCTAAAGGGCTTAAGTCACGCCCGCAATCTAGGAATCGTGACCGCGATGGGCTTGTAGCGACCGCTACTCCCATCGGGTTTAGATTTGGGGAAACGTCTTTAAAAAGAAAATTAAAGCCCCAATTCATTTCATTTGAGATTTCAGAGCTCCCAAACCCTTTTTCTCTCAAGAATCACTCACCCACTCACATTTATTGCCAAGAGACTTCATTAATTGCTTCAACCAAAGGATCTAGGGTTACAATTGCTCAACCTTTCTTCCATTCTTGAAGCCTTTAGTGAAGAGGTGAGTTAGGGTTTTGGATTTCTTTTGTATTTTCCTTCTCTATTGTTTCACTTCATGCTTGGGAAAGGGAATAGAGTTAGAAATTATGAGACTAGCATGTGTATGGTGATTTTAAGAGCATGCGTTATGTGTATTGTTAATTTTTATATGTTTGTATGTTTAGTTCCTCGTAGAAGGTTGGATGATAATCTTGAGGATCATGAGGATTTAATGTGATTGAGGACTTCCATTAAGTATAGAGCATTCTTTTTTACTAAAGTGAGTAGAAAATATATTACTATTCTTGTATTTGAATTCCTAAGGCTTAATGCCTATATTCTTGTATGAGCCACTATGAGAAATTGTTTGTTGAACCATATTGCTTCATGGAACGTTATAAGTTATTCATTAGCCATTTGCTAATTGTTACTTGTTTATAAGAACCATGTGAACCCTATGAGTTATTCGTTTATGAGAAGCTTAATTATTCTATCCATATGTTGATAATATTTAATGGTATAGAAATCCCCGACTGATGTGGGTTAACCATCAGACATTGTGCACATTGCAACCCAATGGATAGGGTATAATATCCTACCCCTATCTAGGAAGGGTAAATTGTCCTAGACGTGAAATCTGATTCATTTCATGTATTACGAGGAAGAGTATGTTAACTATACCTCTACTCTTATTACGAGGAAGAATATGCCCAACCAGCCTCTATTCTTTATTACAAGGAGAATATGCTAATAAAGTGCCTCTATTCCTAATATATTACGAGTTGATTTCTATATCCATTTATTTATGAGCTATGATTCTTTCATGAGCTCTATATATGTTTATTCTTGTATATTACGAGTTATTGATTCTTACAAGTTATATGAACTTCATTTGCTTTATTGTAAGTCAATTGACAAGTTATGAGCCCTACCATTCTTGTGAGCTAGACTTGCATTACCTAGCCTCACAAGTATGGTAGTATATTCTTTACTCACTGTTTTATCTTATTAGTGATTCCATTTTTCAGGAGATTAGAAGTTCATCAGTTCAGTTCTTCAGGCGTTATTCTTCCTCAAGAACTATTTTGATAAATGTAATTTCTCCATTTATTATAATTGCAATTGAAGTATACTTTAGTGCTCCATGGGTGTAAAAGAGAGTTATTCTTTTGGTCTTCATGGCAATTATGGATGATTAGATTTTAGTATATGAGAATTATAAACTTATGAGTTTATATGTGTATGTATGTGAATGAGATTATGAGATGTACGAGATTATGAGCATATGTATGAGATCAGGTTCTGATCTTGGGAAGTGCTTGTGTTAGTAACTATGTTGCCATGAGATTTATATGTGATGAAAGGGGTTCTATGGGTTTTCGGTGGCCTTATGCCTACTCATGCCCTAGGACTGTCACATCGCGGAGTTGGGCTATGACACTATCTCACTTGAAGAATCTTGAAGAATCACCCATTCAAATGTCTAAAATTGAGAGAAAATGATAATTGAAGAAAAATATAAAGAAATGGAAATGAAATAGTTGATGATTTCGGTGGGTAGGATGTTCTTATCAATAAAGAAAGTAGTTGGGGTGCATTAAATGCATCAAAAACTGACCGAAAATTTTGGACAGTAGCCCTCTTAAGGTGCACAGTCGTGCATATTGAATCTGCATGGTTGTGCAACCTTTAACCCATTCTGTCCATTTTTTTCTCTTCTGACTTTTCTACTCTTATTTTACCATAACTCATGTTACACTTGTCCAAATGACTTTATTCTTTTTTCTACTTAACCTATACAAATAAATCTACAGCATCACAAAAATTAAGCTCAAAATATGAACTATACAATTTTTGGTAAATTTCTAAAACTTGTTATGTTTCTGCACAAACTCACTCTGAACGATCTCCACAATCTTGGCTATAACTCCTAACTTTTAAGTTCAATTGTAAAACTAAATAATGGCCAATTAGTTTGCATATAAATTAATATTTTTTATGTTTTAAACTTTCTCTAATTCAGTCTCTAAGATCATCTAAATAATCACACAAATTCAGATTCTTCACTTTTCTTTCTCTAATTCCTTTATTCCTTCTATCCAATCCTCTTCAAATTAATTCCACTTGATTAGATCTCCATATTACTTGCATTCAATCATTCATAATCACTCATAACTCATCATTTAGCCATCATACATTACCAAGGGGCAATTAATTCTTGAATCCATTCTCATATAACTTAAATTATTTAATAACCATATACACAATACTTACAAATTCTCATACACTTATATATATATATACATACATATAACTCTTTAAGTTATAATACATATAAACCATATAAAAATTTCATTCCTTAAGCATTTACGTTAGTTCCATATACTTAAACTTATCTGATTTCTTTCAACAAACATATACATTATACTTAACTTACAGTGCTACCTTGCACTTACACTAATACTTGCAATTATATATTTATAACATCATCTTTAATTTCCTACTAATGTCCTCCTCATCTTTGTCAAAATAACCATTATTCTTTTTAAAACACTATCACATCTTCACTATAGCTATCTTCCCTGTTCACTGAAGTCCGGGTTATTACAAGAGGAGTCATCAATTGAGAGTAAAACAGATGTATTTGATGGAGTCTTGTGAAAAATTGGTTAAAGGATGCAATATCTTGGATTGGTGGAAGCTTAATGCTTAGAAATTTCCTATTCTCTCATGAATTGCTAGAGATGTCTTGGTTATTCCAATTTCAATGGTTTTCTTTGAATATGCTTTTAGCACAAGTGAAAGAATTATGATCCATTTCGAAGTTCATTAGCTCCCAAAATGGTGGAGGCTTTTGTGTGCACAAAATTGGTTGCGGGCACAAAATTGGTTATGGGCCAAGATTACTCCACTTGACTTTCAAAATATTTTGAATGACATTGAGAAATTTGAAGAAATTGCACATGGTGATGAGTTATTTTTCTATATATAAAAAAAAAAAATTTAGCTCTCAAAGTTTATTTTGTTTGTTGATTTTAAGTTCTAACATTTAATACACTTGTACGTTTTTTTTCTTATAGAAATTCTAGGATCTTACAATCACCATAGTTAATGATGAAGTTGAGGATGACGATGAATGATCAAAAAGGTAAAAAAATTAAATTTAATTAAAATGGTCCATAATACTTATATGTTTCATGATATCTTTTGTTTTTTCATTCTTTTTATTGCTGGCTGTTTTTTTTTTAATCTTTAATATCTATTGTTGCTACTGTTTTCCCACTTGCCGGATATCTGTTGTTTTTTATTAGTTGAATATATTAATATGCTTCGATTTTTTTTATAGAATATTAATTAATAAAAAAGTGCAAGCTACATATAATATAAAACTGCACAATCCGATTCGCAATTGTGGATTGGATTAGATTGTTTTTTTCTTTTTCATGCGTTGGATTGGATGGATAAATTTTAATCCACAATATGTGGTTTGAATTGAATGTGATGGAAAAACTGCACCAATCTAACCTGCAAACACCCCTAATAAAATTAATTAGTATATGTTGTGCATATTTTCATTTGTAGTTTGTATATATGTATATATGGCTGAGCGCGAATATTAAAAGTTTTGAATTGAACTGAATAACTGAACCAAAAATATCTATAATAGGACCAAACCATTGACTTTTGACTTTTTTCGAACTGAATTGAACCGAGTGAAATGTTTTGGTACGGTTCTGGATATTAATGTATATCCGAACCGTGAATCAGACATAATTAAACTAAACTGTACCGAATTGAATTGGACCTAAATAACCGAAATTTTTTTATTTTTTTATTTATAATATATAAGTAGTGGTAATTGAATGATATATAGATAACATAAAAACTATAAGATTATACATGACATTATACCAATTATTAAATTATATCAAAAGAAAATTTAGATAAATTATAAATCTATAATTATAAATGTATATACCTCAAATCAATTTAATATAACTATTGATATTTACGCAACTCACTTAAATATTAGGTTCATTAAATTTGTATTAATGAAAAATTAGTAATATAATATGGATTAAGTTTTAATAATACTAAGATATAACCACATATTACAATTAAACATTTTAAATTCACTACATATATATTTTAGAAAAAAAAAAACTTTTAATATATGTTATGATTAATGAATAAGTAAAGTATGATGTATTAGTATGTAAGTCTAGTAATATTGTCATTTTAATTGTAATTATATTTATGTGATACTAATAAAGTTTTAGATTAAAATTTTGTTA
>CATKHJ010540369.1:0-24161 GCA_949750685.1 Vernicia montana
TTTCAAGATCTCTTGAGGAGTTTCAAATACTGAAATTTCTTCATGAACAACTTCTACAACATGGTTGTTTTCTTCAGTATTTGCATCCACCCAAACAGATTCACAATTGACTTGGATGGGATAACAAATTATTCCCTCAACCTCATCCCCTTTATTCTTCATATCCTCTATTGGTGGCTTAGATGCATTCTTTCTTCTTTCACAATCAGCTTTAACTTTCATTAAATTCTCCTCATATGATGGCCATGCCCTCTTTCTTTCATCTTCATGAACTCGTCTTTGAACTCGCCTAGGATTAGGAACACTTGGTGACTGTCCCCTTGTGATATAAGCCTCTAGCTTGTCCATTCTATCACAAATTCTTTGATCCATTGCTTGCAACATCACGGTTATAGCTTGGAATGGAAATATTTCACCTGGTGGATTTCTTGTTATACCACTCATTTTTAAATCTGTAAAACAATGTTAGCAAAGCAACAATAACCTCACTTCACTCCCTCACGTGTCTTCACTCAAGTAATTTTATCACTTAAGTTCACTCGTGTTTGTTTCACTCAATTTAATGATTTTTCTCTAGATGAGCTCACGCTAAGCCTTTTTCCACTCTTTTAATTCTTCTCACAAATCCTTTGCAAAAAGAACTCCATCAATATTCTTACCAATTTTTTTTTTGGACAGAGGGTTACAGGGTCAGGTACAAGCCCTTATTGCTGGGTGTGTTGGCTACTGTTTCTTTGAATTCTTTTTTCCAACAAAATAGTATAATCAACACTCAAGAATTGAATATTTAATTCAAGAACAAGATCACAAATTAGAAGCAAACAGATTCGAATTGAAAGATAAACACAACAACAAAAACAAAACACTAGAAGTAAACGAATTGAAGAACAAGACACCACTGAATTTTGAATGGTAAGTTGATTTTTTGTTTTTTTGTTTTATGATGTAAACAATTGATTTTTTACCAAACAAAAAGAAACGAAGACAATAGAATCAAATAGAGACTAGTGGAAACAAGTTTTGAGCAAAACGAACACAATAACTAAAGTTGTGAAATATATATATATATATATATATTTTAAATTTCGAATTTAATTTTTAATTGAGATCAATATGATTTATGACTCAACTAAGCAAGAAAAAATAAAACGAAAAGAATAAACGTTTACAGAAAAAGAACAAAAAGCACAAAAAACGTAGAAATCACACAAAAACAAGACAAACACAAGATTCGATTTTTAGTTTTTTTTTTTTTTTTTTTTTTTTATTTTTTTTTTAATTTTCGAATTTATATTTAAACAAAGATTAATGATCCTAAGACCTAATAGAACAATATATCATGAAACGGAAAGAAACGGAAACAAATAAATAGACACGGAATCAATAAAACGAAATAGAAAATGAAATAGGATAGATAGAACATAATTTAGAGCTTAAGCTCTGATACCAAACTGATACGAATCCCAAGTATATTAAACTTGAGACCCAATATCTTTACGCTTGGAAGCAACTCCTTAGAAAGTTAAATTAAATTTTTCCCAAGTCCGCGACCCAATCCCAACTAGTGATAGAGCACCTTGGAATATGATCTTATGATCTCTGCGACACAATACCAACTTGTGAAAGGAAACCTTGGAATTAATACTTAACAAAGTAATTAACTTTATTTGTATGAACCTTGATTCAAGTAAGAATAAAAAACAAGAGAACACTCTCTTAAGAAAATCGAAGTTTAATTTCAATAATCAATAATTTGTATTCTACACGAGTTATGGCCCAATATATAAAGGTACAAGGAATGAGAAACCTTAATTGAAGTGTTTGGCCATAAGATTAAACTTATTCTAACTTAAAATAAAGCTAAATTTGTACTTGGACTTTAGCTAATTAAAAACAGGTCCAAAATTACTTAAAACATAAAAATAAAGTAGTTTAAACATATATTGGACTTAACACATAACATTAGCGACCCAAAACACTAAATAAACTCAATAAAAGAAAGTTCTAGAATAGATAATGAGCTTGAACAATAAAACAGCCCAATAAACATGGTAAAATAGATTCGAAACTGAAATACAAAATTCCACCATTCGAATTGCATAATGAGGCTTGAACATGCTTGCATAATCATTCGAATGGACTTTGAACAGATTTTGTGTATTTTCAATTTCTATCACCTACTTAACTATTATAAATACCTTATTTGGATAATTAGACAACAGGTCTCCATATGCTGAAATGCTACTTTGCAGTTGTACTCTTTCCAAGGACTTTTATAGTATGAGTCTTAAAAATTATTAAAAATTATGAAATAGAAACATACATACTCTTTAAATATTTTATAATAAAAAAATATTGAAATGATTATGTGGTTATAAAATTATATTAAATAAACTATTTGGAAATATATATAAAATAAACTTATTTATTAAATAAATTTATAAAATAATATGATAGACACTTTATATGTATAATCTTTAAATATTACATAATTAGTAGTTTATAATTGTGAATATCCTAATTTATTTCTAAAATATAATTTAAAGTATTTTATTTTTTGAATTAATTGTAAAATTAAAATTTTTAAATGAATATAAAAATTAAATAATTTTTAAGAATTAATAACTTTCAAGATATATAAAAAAATTAAATGCATAATATCTATTTAAAAAAATTGCATGATTTAGGAATCAAAAGTAAAAGAGTAACATGACATAAATTTCTAATAAGATGCATAAAGAGAATAACAAATACGAACTTTTAAATTTTCAAACATTTGTTTGGAAAAAAAATCATTTTTCTTTTGATATATAGAAAATTTAGAAAAAATAAATAAATTTTCACTTTAATTAATAAGTGCAACCTTAACAATTTTCTTACTATCAAATTAATAATGTTAGACATTAATCAATCATTAATAATAAAATATAATTAAAAAAATAAATACATTCATAAAATTTAATTTAATTTCAATAAATTGTAATTGAACTAACAAATTTGTTTAGGTGGCAAAAATCTATCAAAATACTCTTTCTATTTTAGGATTATATAACTAGTTTGTAAACTTGCACTTCGCGCGATTTATCATTAAAAAATATTTTAAATTAATTTTTATACATTATAAAATTAAGAATATATAAATATTATTCTAAATAAAAGATATATAAATGTAAAATTATTGTATATTTTATATAAAAATTATTATTATTGTAATATT
The DNA here is from genome assembly GCA_949750685.1 of Vernicia montana. Classification (NCBI taxonomy): domain Eukaryota; kingdom Viridiplantae; phylum Streptophyta; class Magnoliopsida; order Malpighiales; family Euphorbiaceae; genus Vernicia; species Vernicia montana. The sequence goes on from CATKHJ010540369.1 coordinate 3,218, forward strand.
TTTCTAAACTGGTCTCCTTTATAATATTTTTAATTTTATATATTAATATAAAAATTTAGATTACCAATCATAGCATTCAATAAAAAAAAAAAAAAAAAGAGTTATAGGAAAATATAACAATGAAAACAATTAAAAAATATTAAAAATATTATTCTATTCTACTTATTTATTTTTTTATTGTGTTATTTTCTATTTATTTTTTCATTTAATTTGTTCAAATAAAGTTATTATGTAAAGAAATAAATAATCTTCTTAAAAAACTCTTGAGCTTTCATATTTAATATCATATTAATTTTTTTGCCAAATTAATATCATATTTATATTTATTTTAATCATTTTATTAATTATTTAAATTTATATAAAATTTAAAAAATTTATAAATATAAATAAATATAATAGTGGGCATAGAGAGTTTCAAAGTCTCTCTCTCTCTCTCTCTCTCTCTCTCTCTCTCTCTCTCTCTCTCTCTCTCTCTCTCTCTCTCTATATATATATATATATATATATATATATATATATATCAAATTAATAATATTAGACTTTTTTTTTTGATAATAATAATATTTATATTAGACATTAATCAATCATTAATAATATAATATAATAAATATAATATAATATAATTAAAAAGAATTAATTAACTATATTCATAAAATTAAATTAAATTAAATTTCAATCAATTGTAATTAAAATAACAAATTTGCTTAGGTGGAAAAAATTTATCAAAACTAGGAGTGTTCATGGTTTAGTTTGGTCGGTTTAAAATAAATATTTCTAACCAAACCAATAAAATCGATTTTTAAATGCTTCGACTCTTAACTAAACTAAATAATACTAAAAAATATCCAAACTAAAACTATTTAGATAATCGGTTTGGTCGGTTTGATAAAAGTAAAAAATAAATGAAGTAAAAAATTGAAGAGATCATAGAATTTTAACAAATATTAAAATAAAATTATATTATTAGAAAACAATCAACCTTATCAATACTATAAAAATAAATAAATAAATTTCATATTGTGTACTCGAAATTCTATAGCATAATAATAATAAATTAGAATGAAATATTCCCCAAAAAATTAGTAGGAATCAAAATAACAGCATAAAATCCTCTAAAATATAGAAATTCAGTAGATATCTTTAACTTCTAAAAAATTTAAAAAATAATTTGCATATTAGTAAAATATATATTTAAAAAATACATAGTTTTATTATATTATTGGTTCGGTTCGGTTTAATTGGATTCTCATTTTCTTAAATTAAAACCAAACCAAAAATTCGATTTATAAAAGTTTTAAAACTGCAACTAACCATGAAACAACCGCAACCAAATATGAAACAATCTAAACCATAATTTTTTGTTTAAATTGAATTGAATCAATTTGATTTGGTCGGTTTGATTAATTTTGTGCAGCTCTAATCAAAACACTCTATTTTAGGATTATATATATACTTATTTCAAAAAAAAGAAGGATTATATATATACTAGTTAGTCGTTGCCCACAATTTGCACAGTCATAAAATTATATTAAATTATTATTATATTTTTTAAATTATATTTATTTATTTATAATTATTATATTAAATATATAGATAGTGAAATTTTGTGTTAAAATTGTAAAAATAAATATAATTTAAAAAATATAATAATAATTTAATATATTAAATATATAGATAGTGAAATTTTGTGTTAAAATGTAATATATTTACAAATATTGCATAAGGGAATTAAGCTAAATATATTTTTTTTATAAAATAAATGATAACAAAATTATATAATAAAATGCTTACATGCTTTTCAAAAATTGTATTATTAAAAAAAAAAAAGCTAAAATGATAATAGAAGATCCACAAAAATATATTATGCATTTCAATTTTTCTTATTTCAGTTATCTCTCTGTAAAAAAATACACCAAAATCTTCTAAATACTATTTACATTGTATGAAATTTAAATTTCTTATGATGGTGTATTCAATTAAGATTTTTAAAGATATTTATAGATTTTTTTTTTCAAGTGAATGACTTTTACGAAGTTTATTAATTTTTAATGATTTTTGCGGAGTTTATAAATTTATGAATGACTTTTAAAAATTTTATTTTAAAATTTTTTTATAAATATTGATAGACGTTCATTGATTTCTAATATCTATTTTATATAATGTAATAAATTTATATTTCTCATGTAATAAAAATAAATACTTAAAATAATAAATAAATAGAAGCTCTCAATTAAATAATATTGTTCAACTCAAGTACTAAAATTAATTAAAAGATAAAATTATTTATAAATATACAAATATATATAATATGATGAAATTTCATCTCCAAAAGGTGATTTCATCTCACAAGTTTTATCTTTTCCTTGGTGTGGATTCAAGTTTGGATTTTCCATTCTCTCCTTTCCAAGTTTGAAATTCATTTATTCCAAACGGATTGAAAATCTTCTGGCTAATTGAGAAATTAAATAACTAAACTCAAAGTTTTTTTTTTTCAAATAAAAATTATAAGGATGTGGGCAAAGAAATATTTATAATAGGGATGAACTGCATAAAACTAGCAAGGCAAATGAAAAAAAAAAAACAAAAACAACTAGCATTGAATAAATATATAGGCAAAAGGCATGATGAAAGTTAACTGCTATGAACACCTGAAGAATGGGAACTTTTAACTGTGGGCAGGAACTTATATTTCAGCCTCCCACCTAAAACTAAAACTTCAGGTTAACATATAAACTAAAAATAGTTAGATGGATATGAAAATTGCTAGACAAAATAGCATCAATAAGTCCAAGAATTTGATCTTTTTATGAGCGGCTTCATTTGTTTGTCTTCCTCAAGTGATACCATACCCAGATGGGAGGGATCTTCCAGCATCATTTTTGCCACCAAATAACCTGCAATGGACCAGGTTTGGTACTTACGGGCCTGCTTTCCGATGTATCGGCCGAGCTTCCCATCATAATATTCCGGCCAATTGTCTTTTAGCAATCTAGCTTCTGCAACCTCAATGGCATTCCTTGCAATCTGGGGGCGTCCGGTCTTGATACATGCAGCCGTGAGAAGCCATAGAAGCACTGCATACAATGCAGCAGTCAAAACATATTAACAAGACAGCAGGAAAGTTGAGGAATAAAAGTATTAGAGTCTATTTGGAATTGAAGTTGAAGCTGTTATTTCGAAGAAAAAAAAACAACATTTTAAATGTTGTTGGAGCAGTTTCGAAGTGCTGTTTAGCTATTTTAGAAATTTTATGATTGAAACATGTGAATTTCATCTTAAAAACAAACTTTAATGACCTCTAGTGCTAATAAAGGTTTTTTCAAACAGAAGTTCAAATAGTAATGCCAATCATATCTTAGAGGTGGAACTTGAAATTATCATGATTAGTTTATAGAGTTTTGTACAAATCAATGATTTAAATATTTAAGCTGATAAGCAGGTAATTTAGATGGAAGTAATTAACTAGCTAATAGTGCAGCAAATTATAGTTTCCTTTACTCTTCTTTCTCCTATAAGGGGAAAATGAAATTCAAAGCATACCTGGCCAGGATCCTCCATTGTGATAACTCCATCTAGTGTTTTTTGGGTCACATCCGGTTATAATCCGCCACTCATGGCTCTCTATGGCTGGATAGCATACTTTAAGTGGCATTTCTCCAACCAACTCCTCCCACCGTGATTCTATAAGATCCATGATTGCTACAGATTGTTCAGGTGTTGCCAAGGATGATAGAATTGCAACACAATTACCCAAGCAAAACCAACGAAAGTCCATTCTTGCTGGACTAACATTCCCAATAAAGTAACCACCATGAGTTGGCATAAAATCAAAAATCCATTCCGGAAGAGAATCAGGTATTACATTAAACTTGTTAACTGCAGTGTGAGAGTATTCCTCTGTTTTATACCGATATATATCATTAAGCTGCTTCAAGTCAATCCAATAATAACTCCTCATATGAAAGCTTAAAGCATGAAGACGTTTGGCTATTCGTTCTACAAACTCTTTCCCCTCATCATCTTGCTTCAGTAAAAGCAAAGCACATCTTAAAGCCCAGAAAAAAAGTGTTTGAATTTCAATTGGATACCCATAAACACCCTGATTAGATAAAGATAAATAATCAGAGGTGAGATAAATAAGGAAAACCAAAGGTAAAGGAAGAATAAACATAGAAATCAGCTTCACATACGGTTATCAATATTAGTTCTAATACTGCAAATAACAAATTCATAAAAGGATGTCTTATTTTATAAAAAATGTCATGGTTTTATTACTAGCAATCGTTGATGAAATCATCATATCCAAAAGACCAAAAAGATAGTCAAGTACATAGGAGAAGAAATTTTCAGATACTGAGTCTGAGTCGAATGAAAGTTGGTTATACTACAATTTTAATTACTCAACTGAGATAGTGGTATCCTAGTCCTCCCTACTTGCCTTAGCAGATATATCCATTTGTCTCTAGCTTTACTTAGAACAGTAAGTACATAGCAGTATCATGTACCTACCGAGACAAGAAACTGTTAGCCAATACATGCTAACAACTTAACATATTTAGTAATGTGGCTTGGCACCCGCAAGTCAAACTAGTAAAATGACTGCAAAAACATCTCTTTGATTTGTGTAAGAAAGATGGCATTAAAAAATAACTGAAGAGCATGAAATCCAAAAGCCAAGAAGCTATTGCAGGGAATGATTGGCTCATAGAACTGCCACAATATATAGTTTTGAACAGTTCTGAAATAAAGAAAATGATTCAGTAAGACCATTCCATGGTCATTCCCTCTCACAAACATGTTGCGTGAGAGAAGAGGACTGTAGGATTGTCCTATTCTAATAATTTCCTCTCACAAAAGCTTGTCACTGCAATACAGCTAGCCTTGCCCTTTAACCACCTTCTAAGCTACAAATTTTGAAATGCAAAATTAACATAAACTGCCGGAAACTCACCATTCTACGATCAATCATACAGCATCCATCAGCACAAAGAAGAGTCGGGAATGTGTCGAACCCCTCTGAAAGGCATAAACTCAAAATTAGGCGCATACCCTTTTGACATTCTGGCAATTCAGCTAATGAGATATCTCCTGTAGACTTCGTGTATGCCCGGAGCAATATAATCCACCAAAATCCAGAGTCAACAGGCGCCACTCTTCCAATTGCACTCTCTCCAAAATCTGCTATCAAAGTTTCACTGTTTCTCACTGGATCATGCAGTACTTTAAAACTGGCAGGCATTACTCCTTCTCCAAGTTGGAATCTGTCAATCTTTTTCTCCCATGACTGAAGGCGGAGAGTCTTCAGAATGAAATTCTTGACTATTTCAGGTTCACCATTCATCAAAAATGCCATTGCACTTGGGATAAAGTCTCTCACAAACACCTATGCAAACAAAAAGGCAACTCAACTCTATGATGCCAAGCACAAATAAATATAAGAAAAGTCACTCTAATGTTACAATCTCAGAGACATATTGGAAAAGGAATCAATTGGATTAAAGGTTCACTTTGAAACAATAAGAGTGGCCGCTTAACAAACAGAGACAATTAATTAGAAAACAGAATAGCAGTGAAAACGTCCAGAAAACATATGACAATGGCTCTAGGAAGAGACATAAATATTGTCAAGATTCAAGGAGTTACAAGTTACAAAAGCAGAAAATCCATGAAGCAGTGACCTGTATAGCATTATGCACAAAATCTTTGCAAAAAGGGTGCAATCTAACTATCTGCACCAGCAATTAAATACCAAAACAGAGCCATAAAGTCTTATAAAGCAAAAATTAGTAACAAAAACAGAAACTTATGGGAAACTAACCTGATCATAGTTAAGTTTTTCTTCAGAATTATCCAAAGCTGCAATGGTCCCAACCGGTTGGCCTCGAAAATGAACCAACGATCTCCTTAAAGCTTCCCAGGCTTCAGCTACAGTGGGATGTGTCTCAAATTCAGTACTTGATCTTGGAGAATTAAACCCTGACCTTCTACCAGGCGAATATGTGGAATCAACATGGTCTACCAATCTTGTTGTGCTATCAACTCTTGTTGTTAGGCGAGGAGACATCCCAATTCCCAATTCATTAATAGTCCTTTCATCCAACGATCTCTGCCTATCCATATTCAAAGACCTATCCATATTCAAAGGCCTTGGTCTCTCTAATAACTTTGAGAAATCCAATTCTTCGATTTCAGTCAGGTTCCCATTTTTAGATAAATCCACAGTGAATCCAGACATCTTCTAGCTTCTCCACAGTGGGTTGTATCTGCTCTGTTATATATAACCTGCAACTGGACTAAAATGATTCAAATTTTCGTCTAAGAAACAATTTTTACAAATTTTCTCATCAAGAAAACAGACACCCAGATCATTAAAACATTAAAAACAAGAAGAATTTTGCTCAAATTTCAAAATTTTCTCAACTGTGGCTTTTACTGCTCTGTATATTTCTATAAACCTTTTTCAAATCAATGAAACAGAGAATCCAAGGACTTTCAATACCCATATCATTAAAACATAAGAAAAAACAGAAATTTGTTCAAATTTCATTTCCTTACACAAATTTGGATTAAACAGAACAAAACAAAACAAAAACAGAGCATTTATAAGATCTAAAGCATTAGATAAAAATGAAACATTTATAAATGATATATTAATGTTTCATTTCTAAAATGTAATTAACTTGAACAAAAATACGTACCAATCTAAGATCAAAGAGTTATTAGCCTCTAAAACCAGCTTTCGGAAGGATCCAAATTGTACATAAAGAGAAGAAGATTAAGAAAGTGTCAATTCAAAAATGAAACCTTGAAAAATCTTTGTTGATGGAACCAAGTGAAGAAGAAGAGTGAAGTGGACCCAAATGAGATGGGTTCACCACCATACTAACAGATAGTCATTGGTATAGAGTGGACGGTAAGTATGTACGGACGGTGGCTAATAGTTTTGTAGGGTCCAGGTGGGCAAATCCTGAGTTTGTGATGTTTAATTTAATACTTTTTTTAATGATTAATTTGAACTGACCATATAATGTTTTTTTTTTTGTCTATGATTTTATTATAAAGTATAAAGTTTTATGACGTTGTATGTTTTTCTTTTCTCAACTCAATTTTCTTTTGGTGACTGGTGAGACTCACGTGTTGGTTTTAGGTGGCTTTGCTATAGTACTCTAATAGAGTTATTTATTTATTTATTTTTTTTATGATAAATTGATAATTAGGTGTTAATTATTAATTTAATATTAAAATATATTTTTTTAAAAATTAAAATTTTAAATTTTAATGTCAGTACTTCAGTCATTTCCAAAATTGTGACCTGTTCAAGTCAAATATTCCAAAAAAAAAAAAAAAAAATAGATGTTAAATAATACTATCAATTATTTCATTCAAATTAAAAAAAAAAAAAACTCTTAAATAATCATTCTGAAAACAAAAATAAAAATACAAATTTCAACTCCAATTAGTTTAATGTTTGAAACTAACCCCTAAGAAGATAATTTTTAAATTTATTGTAGCATTAAACTTGTTTAAAAAAATTTCAAACAAAAATTTAATTTTAATAAATATATAATAAGATTTTGAGAACATTTTTAATGGATACAAAGATAACATGTTCTAAATTGCTTCATGTTAAAATATATTTCAATTATATATCAAAAATATAATTATTTATCATTGAAATTTTAAATAATAATCTAATAAATAAAATACTTATCGAATAGTATAATAGTTTAAATTTAATATCTCCATATTATTTTAATATTTTTAAAATATAAAAAATAAATTAAAAAATTATTAAAATCATTTAAATTTGAAAAGAAAAACAGTTTGTAATAATAATTTATTATTATAAATTAGAATTATAAAGAAATATGATTTGTAGGCAAAAAGGATTTTTTTTAAGCATTATAATTAGTTATTTGATTTTGATCGATCCAAATGGGTTACAGCAAAGTTGGCAGGTGGGAGAGAGAGTCTGGGGATTTGAACCCAAAATTAAAATAAAACAGTCAGCTGCTTAATAATAGAAAGTGGAAAGTAGAAAGGGATCTTTGCAGTGATATGCATGTTTTTTTGTGCATTTGTTTCCATTAGGCAAATTTTGGCGCCAACTAGCCTGCAGTGACGATGGAGAATATTAGCTACATATAATTAATAATACTTTTTTTTTTTTTTAATTTGATTTCGAATAGAATTTAAATTTGAAAATCTTGCTAAAATTTTAAAAATAATTTCAGTATAATTGAATTAAAAATTTATTAATTATAATATAATTGTGTAATTTCAAAACACTTGCAATTTTATTTTTTATTTTTTCCCTTTTTTTTTTAATAGAAGACATTTTGATTTGGAACTTGAAAAAACACATACAATTTAATTATTGTAATATAAATAAATTTATTTATATATACAAATAATTATTCAATGACTTTCAAAAAAGAATTATTATTATTATTCAATGCTTAATATATTACATCATATGCTTATAAATGTGAGTGCATCTCGAAGTGGTTGAGGCACAATCGGGTGATTGGAGGGTATATGGTATTGACGAAAAGACTTATCTGTATTTTTATAGGCATGATTTCCCATCAACAGCCTAAGTCAGCTCCTTAGTTGATCCAGAGACCCTTTGTACATAGATTAGGGAGGAGATGAAGTAGATATTTAAGAAGTAGCTTTAGAAGGAGATGGAGGAGCATATCCGACAACAGGACAAGTGAGACTGGAGAATAATGGATCGGGTGCAAGAGTTAGTGTGCGGTCTTTCATACAGCACGCCATATCAGGTCATATCTACTCTTCATATTGATGGTGTTTTCGATCAATCCCTACCCCCATTCCCACTCCCACAATTGTATATTTTTCAGAACATTTGAGAACATTTTTCAGATGCTTGTCTTGCAAATACTTCAAAGTTGCTATCTTTTTTTTTAGTAATTTATTTCGCGAATAATTGATAATTTTAGTTTGCATATTTTTTTTATAATAATGTACAATATTTTACAATGTTATTTTATTTTTAATTTTATTTACTAATTAAGAAAATTATTATTATTATTTTATTGTATATTAATTTTATTTAGTGATTGTATATTTTAATATATCTAATGCATTTATATATGGCTAAAAAAAATTTACAAATAAATTGCGACGCGTTAGCGACGCTAAAACAGTATCCCTATAATTAGCGACACTATATATGTGTTGCTAATGTGCTATGACAGTTTGGCTATCTTTAGAATTAACAACGCCTTTGTACGGTGTCGCTACAAATTTGCTACAAAATAGTGACGCCACAATGTTGTAGCTATACACGGTGACACCAACAGCACATCCCTAAATTCTGTCACTGATGTTGTCATCTCTTTGATTTTGGTCTCCAAATTATCGACGCTTTTTTCACATTTAACGACACCAAAACAGTCTCACTAAATTGAGATGCAAAGTTTGGCGTCGCTAATTTGCAATGCTTTGTTTTCCAGCATCGCAATTTTCACTTAGCGATAAGCATTTTAACAACACATATAAACCATCGCTATAGTCATTTAGTGACGCCATATTGACGTTTAGCGACATTTTTTGGCCGTCGCTAATTCTTCAGTTTCTTGTAGTGGAACAAGTGTGTCCAAAAACAGAGTATATGATTGAAACTAGAAGATTTTAGTTATAGGCACTTGAATCATTCTACTTTTCACTTAAAACATATTTTCTTTATAGCCCTTGACTTCAAACCTGAAAATGTGGCTGTTCTAAAGTGAAAATGATGTTTTTCTCACTTACATTATTAAGTAACAACTTTTTGATATTCTGCAAATTTTGCCTGAAAGTGACAGGTAACGTTCATTACTTCTCAGTAATATTCGTTATGTTGCTCTGGTAACGTTCGTGACTTTCATAAATGAGCGTGATCTTTTCTTCTGTGTTAGAAGTCCATCGATAAGTAACATTTGTTACATATATGTAACGAGCGTTCACTTCTACTTGACTGAAGAGGAGGGTAGCAAGGATGACTCTGCTTGATTGACGAGGAAGGTAGCGAGGATGAATCTTTCGTAACGAGCATTTACAATGTATAATGAACGTGACTTTGCTCTCTGTCTTAAATTCTTGGAATTCAATTTATTGTAACATTTGTTAAGAATATGTAACATGCGTTACCCTTGCATATCAATAAATACTTGGCAGCAAGCTGAGACCGGTGAATAATGGATCGGGTGCAAGAGTTAGTGCGCGGTCTTTCACATAGCACGCCAGATCAGGTCGTATCTGCTCTTCATATTGATGATTTGTTCGATCAACCCCCACCCCCACTCCCATAGTAGTATATTTTTCAGAACATTTGAGAAATATTTTTCAGGTGTTTGTCTTGCACATACTTTAGAGTTGCTATATTTTTTTTTAGTAATTTGTTTCGCGAATAATTGATAATTTTAGTTTGCAAATTTTTTTTTTTTTAATAATAATGTACAATATTTTACAATGTTATTTTATTTTTAATTTTATTTACTAATTAACAAAATTATTATTATTATTTTATTGTATATTAATTTTATTTAGTGATTATATATTTTAATATATCTAATGCATTTATATATGGCTAAAAAAAATTATACAAATAAATTGCGACGTGTTAGCGACGCCAAAACGGTGTCCCTATAATTAGCGACACTATATATGTGTCGCTAATGTGCTATGACAGTTTGGCTATCTCTAGAATTAGCGACACCGTTTGCTACAAAATAGCGACGCCACAATGTTGTCACTATACACGGCGACGCCAAAAGCGCGTCACTAAATTTTGTCACTGATGTCGTCGTCTCTTTGATTTTGGTCTCCAAATTATCAACACCTTTTTCATATTTAGTGATGCCAAAATAGTCTAGCTAAATTGAAATGCAAAGTCTGGCGTCGCTAATTTGCAATGCTCTGTTTCCAGTGTCGCAATTTTTGCTTAGCGACAAACATTTTAACAACGCATATAAACAGTCACAATGGCATTGCTATAGTCATTTAGTGACGCCATATTGACGTTTAGCGACGTTTTTTGGTTGTCGCTAATTCTTCAGTTTCTTGTAGTGGAACAAGTGTGTTCAAAAATAGAGTATATGATTGAAACTAGAAGATTTTAGTTATAGGCACTTGAATCATTCTATTCTTCACTTAAAAACATATTTTCTTTATAACCCTTAACTTCAAACACTGAAAATGTGGCCGTTCTGAAGTGAAAATGATATTTTTCTCCCTTACATCATTAAGTAATGACTTTTGATACTCTATAGATTTTGCCTGAAAGTGATAAGTAACATTCATTATTTCTCAGTAACATTTATTACGTTGCTCTGGTAACGCTGGTGACTTCCATGAACAAGCGTGATCTATTGTTCTGTGTTATAAGTCCATCAATAGATAATGTTCGTTACATATGTGTAACGAGTGTTCATTTCTGCTTTACTAAAGAGGAAGGTAACGAGGATGACTTTGCTTGATTGACAAGGAGGGTAGCGAGGATGAATCTTCTGTAACGAGCATTCACAATGTATAACGAATGTGACTTTGCTCTCTGTCTTAAATTCTTAGAATTCAATGGATTGTAATGTTCGTTAAGAATATGTAACATGCGTTACCCTTACATATTAGCAAACACTTGGCAACAAGTTTTGTTAAGTGTGTTTTTCAACATGAGCATTGCTTGATGCCATCTTATGGAGGACTCAAGGTAATTTTCTTGCTTAATTAGGGTTTCAAGCCCTTACAAGCTATATAGAAAGGAACAAGGAGAGAGAAAATGTTGCTTAAGTCAGTGAAATAAATTAACATAGAGAGAGAGGAATAGATGGAAAGTGAGAGAAGTGGGGTTAACCTCGCAAGGAGAGAGAAAAAATGAGTTGAGGGAGGCTAACGTGACATTTTTTGAATTTAAAATGCCTAGCTGGCGTGTCACATCATGTTTTCCTTAGAGCTTCTAACGGAAATAGCCTTAAATGATATTCAAGTGACTGTTTGTAATACCCTAGAATATTGTTAATTGTAATGTTCCAAGATATTTCTTGAATATGCATTATTAAGTTTAAGTTGCTACTTATAAGTTTCATTAGTAATTGCATGAGTGTGTATGGTTAAAGTTATATGCTTACTAGTTTAGCATAAACCATGAATGATTAATTCCAAGATCAATTATTTTTAAGTGTTATGTAATAGTTGACCCATGATTTGGGATGATTTCTAAGTGATAAATGCATGTGATAAAGGGTTTTAGATGTATACTTTCATTAGAAATTGGTTTTAAGAAAGGTTGGAGTATATTCTAAAAGTTGGAAGTTGGATAGCCATAAACATGCCTGTGTTGTTAAAATGACACGCCCATATTGCTAAGCTGACATGCCTGTTTTGCTTAGCTGACACACCCATGTCCATTTTGCCGCATTTTCAAATTTAGGACAGTAGCTAACACGTTTGTGTTTCCTAAGTCGGTTCTACATAATTTTTAACCCCTTTTCTTCATTTCTTTAAGATTCAAAAAGTCTGTAGACACTTCCAAACCTCTTTTATCTTCCCTAAAGTCAAAGTTCTTCATTTTTTTTACTCAATCTAACTCAAATTTCTTCTATTTTTCCAAATCAAGCACAAGATTTCAAGAATAATTCAAATATTCAAGTAATCTTCCTTTCTTTCCTTCCTTCCTATTGAGGAGTATTGGTTAGAGTAAAGTGAAACCCTTGAGGTAAGACTATCAATCTTTAAATTTCATTTGGTTATAAGGTTTAGTTGTTAGCTAGATGTGAGAATTAAGGATTTATGGTTAGATTGTGAAATTAAGCCTTAGAGTAAAATTTTTTAAAAACATAGTTATTGATTGACTTAAGGAATCATGTATAGGCAATGATTGATAGGCTACATGCAAGATAGAATAAATTGGATTGATTGGTGAACTATAGCAAAAGAGAGGTAAGTTATGAAATATGTCATGCATGGTAACCTACTTTGAATTGCATATGTTATCCTTTTCATTGATTTATTCATTCTATTAACTCAATTGCTTTGTAACTTTTGTTATCACCATCGTTATTACCATGATCCATTGAGACCAAGATTATTGCAAAACCTCATTGTTATATTGTTAATGAATTTGCTAATGAAACTTAATGTTATTGATTATTTCTTTATTATCATTGAAAGGCCATTAGGCCAATGTATTGCCCTTGTTCCCACCTAGCCATGACTGAGCTATAGACCACGTATGTGACAAAATACCTTTGCTAATGGGGGAGAATCCATTAGGCCGTGTGCACCGGTGACTCAACTATAGAGTATGAATCATCAATGTTCCATCTAGGGGGGACCAAAGTACCCTAGGCATATGCTCAGGACAAGCATATGTTCATTGTTATAGGGAGTGTTACTCCTCTACTCATTGTTCGTTATTCATTGTATTGTTTTTGTCACAACGTATTGAATGAATTGGTGCCATCCTTTCTAGGCACATTGATATTATTGCTTGCTAACCCTTATTATACTGTTACATAAGATTTAATGTGATTCATTTAACTAAATCATGTATTGATATATTTCATAATTCACTGAGTTGAAAGATCACGCCTATTCTTTGATTTTTTTTTTTTTTTTTTCAGATGCTAGATTAGAAGAGAGTAGAGAAAGAGAAGATAAATCTTCTTGATCCTTATTCCTCCACAAGAAGCTAATTGATGTATAGTTTTGATCACTATTTTGTTATTATTATTATTTCGTGGTTATGTATAATTTAGAAGCTCAATGACATTGGTGGTAGGGATGGCAGCAGGGCGGGTTTTCCATTACCCGTACCCGCTTCGCTAATATTTATTTATACTCGGGGCGAGACGAGGCGGATAATAAAATGGGGCGGGTATACCCGTTTTTATTTTATTTATTTCTTTTTTCTTTAAAAAATTATTTAATATTAATTTTTCATATATACATATATTCATTTATATATCTTTTCTACATATCTATACAATATAATTTATCTTTTACATTAAAAAAAAAGCTATAAATTAAAAATGATATATATATATATATATATAATATTTGAAAAATTAAAAATATATATATTATATATATAATCAAGGCGGGTTATAGCATTACCCGCCCCGCCCCGAACTCGATTCAGATTTTTTAATTTAAACCCACCCCGCCCCGTTTAATAAACGGGGCGGGTAAGGGCGAGGCGGGCTAAATTGCCATCCCTAATTGGTGAACATAGTTATTGGATGTTGATATTTGGTACTATTAGGGATATTATTGGACTTTTCTTGTTTATCTTTGATGATGGTATATAGAATGATCTTTAATCCATAGTAAGTAAATGGAATGAAATGGTATTGTAATGTAATAAATGATTTTGATTATTATATGAATGAAAGTATGAATGGTATTAAGAATTGTATGTGTTTTGATTCAGAGAGTTATATTAAAATCATTGGGTTTTATAGATGGTTGGTAGTCTTATACCTACCCATACCCTAGAAGCGTCACACTATGGAAGTCGGGGTGTGACACCATTAATACAAGTTAGATGATATTTTCATAACAAAAATGAGTTTGATGACCATAATGTGCATTAGTTAATACTCCAATAACCTTACTTTACTAAACCTTCCTCCCAAACATGTAATTAACCTTACTTTACCGTACATTCCTCCCAAGCAACAAAAAATTGTAAGGTTTTCAAAACCATTTAAAATCTTACTTTTCAAAAACATTTAAAACCTTACTTTACCTTACCTCCTCTCAAACAAAGTGTTAATTGTGAGCTTGTATGGATAGAGGGAGTGGTTGATAGCATGTACCCCTATGTTATAACTGACATTTCTTTTTTGTTTAATGCAATGTTGAATTTTTCTATTAAAAAAAAAGTACAAATGAAGGAATTCTCTTTTATAAAATTCATTCTAACTGATTTCTCTTTTGTTTAATGCAATGTTGAATTTTTCTAAAAAAAAAATACAAATGAAGGAATTCTTTTTTATAAAATTCATTTGTAAATATTACTAATGAAATTATTACAAAATAATTTCTTCTTCATTTATTTCAAAATACAACATAATTAGGTAAAATTATAAAATGTTAAAATTAATTTAAAATTTAATTTAATCAGTAAAAAAGTTTGCTTATTATCTTATTCATCAAAATTCAGAATTTGATTCTTAGGTTTTGCACCTAAAAAGTAATTTTTAAATGCGTAAACCCGAGTATAGAAAATAGTTTAAAAATATTTTTGACCAATTGTATGAAAAAATGTTAAAACTCATGAATTTAACGATTTTATTTATTTTTTATTTATTATTGTTATTGCGAGATTTTCTTTTTTTTTTTGAAAAGGATTGCGAGACATAGTTGTTAATTTTTTTTTAACAACACCAAAGTAATATACTTTATCCCAATTAATGAAGAAAAAATTATTAATTATTAAATTTATTTTTACCAATAAATTTGACTTTAATGAAATTCAAATTCAAGATTTATTAATTTTCAAAATCACTTCAATATCAGTAAATCAAAATCTTATTGAGTTATTTTTTAATTATTTGAACATGTGATTGAGAGTGGAATATAATTTATCTCAATTAATGAAGTATAAATTGTTTTTTCATTCTTTAAATCATTTGAACATGTGATTGAGATTAATCATTTGAACATGTGTATCCTTGTGAGAGGGTGACTCATCAATGACGAAGTCTAGAGTTAAACATTGGTTACATCTTTACCTACTAAAACCATATATTCATTTAAAACCAATTAACAAATAAATTCTTCCAATAAAAAAAAAAGATAAATTATTATTTAATCCATAAGATTTGATATAATTAACTAATTCGTCACTGCTTTTTGAGAAACAAATTAATTAATCCTTTGATTTTTGTTTCATTATACTATTTAGTTATTCCGTTCAGTTTTTATATTTTTTTTTATTAAATTTATGAAAAATAACTAAAATGTCATTGTATATATAATAAATATAATTTTAATTTTATTATTTAAAAAATAAAAATTCAAATTAATAAAAGTAAATAATATTTATATAATTATATAATAATTATATTTAATATCATAAAATTATTTATTATTATATATAATAAAAAATAAAAAATATTTATATTAATAAAATTAAATAATTATTTTATAATTAAATGATTATAATTAAATGATTATTAATTTATTTTTATTTTTAAATAATAAAATTAAAATTGTATTTATTATATATTCAATGCCATTTTAATCATTTTTCATAAATTTAATAGAAAAAAATAAAAAAAATTGGACAGAATGACTAAATAGTCTAATGAAATAAAAACTGAGGGACTAATTAGTTAATTGCTCAAAAAGTAAAGACGAATTATTTAATTAGATTAAATATTAAGAATTAAATAGTAATTTACCAAAAAAAAAAAAAAGTTTGGCCAAAGATTCTCCTAATATAATATAGGAAGCACTTGCAATTAAATTTAATTTTTTTTAATAAAAATTAGAATTAAATTGAAAATGGTGACACGGGTTGAGATTGTGTCTTAACTGTGATAACTCTAGTTTTTTAAATTTATCTTTTCATTTTAAACTCAAATTTTAGTTCAGTTATTGAAAATTTAATAATATTATTACTTATTTTGAAAAATAAATAATTCTAACAATTTATAAATAAATTATAATATGTTTTTAGTATTTTATTTTATTTTATTTTGTAGAATAGAAAAATTTTTGGAATGCTATACAAAAGGAGAGGGAGCTTCCTTTTATAATGAAAGAAAATTATAACCCAAGCCACTTTTATTGACTAACCCAAGCCACTTTTGTTGACTAATTCAAACCACTTTTGTTGACTAACTCAAGTCATTTTTATTGATTAACTCAAGCCACTTTTGTTGACTAACCCAAACTACTTTTGTTGGCTGACTCAAGCCACTTTTGTTGACTAACTCAAGTAACTTTTGTTGACTAACTCAAACCGTTTTTGTTGACTAATTCAACTCGCTTTTGTTTACTAACTCAAGCCGCTTTTATTGACTAACTCAAGCCGCTTTTATTGACTAACTCAAGCCGCTTTTGTTGATTAACCCAAACCACTTTTGTTGACTAACCCAAACCACTTTTGTTAACAACAAAGATAATAGTGACTAATCCAAGTGACTTTTGTTGACTAACTCAAATTACTTTTATTGACTAACGCAAGCCACTTTTGTTGACTAACGCATGCCACTTTTGTTGACTAATCCAAGCCACTTTTGTTGACTAAGCCAAACCACTTTTGTTGACAATAAAAATGATAGTGATGCATGCAATGATGCAAGATGATGGAAAAAGAATGTGGAAGTTGCTTATAAATAGACATTTGATTGAATGATTTTTCAAAACATCATTCAATCAAATTAATGAATAGATATAGAGATTTATATTTTTTTAATTTCATTTCATTTTATTTTCATTTTGATTAAAAAGACAAGTTTTGAAGCTCATGTACACCACAAACTGTATCTCAAAAATAGTTCTTTTTAAACTTTTATTTTTCAATTCAATAATAAGTTGTTATTATATTTTCTATTACATTAATTGTTAATTTAATCATGTATTTCTTCTTAACTATAAGTAACTAAATTTCTTTTCTAGAATTTAAATGTAATCTTTTGAGTTGCTTATGACTATTTTTGTTTGATTAATTTGGTTTTAATTATTAGAATTAATCTTTTATTTTAGAATTTAATGCTCATAAATAATTGATCACTATTTGCATATTTAAAGATATTATGTGAAGTAGCGAGAGTGAAAGTATAATATTAGTTCATTGAGATATTAGACCTAGGGAATGTGTTCCTTAGAGATAAGAACACTCTTTTGTGATTATTTAAAAGATTTTCATAAAATTTAATTGGTTTGTGTTAATTACTTGTGATCATGAGAGTAGACATAAGGTTAACATAAATACTTGTGTTGTGTCTTGAGAGAGAACATCATATAATTTAGGGAAATCTAATCATTAATTTTAATGAAAATTAAATTAATCTAGAAAATATAGAGAAGTTATAGGTAATCAATTGATGAAATCTAAATCATATGTCTTTTTCATATATTGAATTTATCTTTTCATATTTGTTTTTATTTTATTTTTTATCTCAACTAAATCAGTTTTCTAAATAATAAGGTAATTCATAATTTTGGTATTTGTCAACTTCTTCCCTGTGATATCAACACTCTACTTAATCACTATATTACTTGTTCATGACCTATGCACTTGCAGATTTTTAACAATAAGTTTTTGGCGTCGTTGTCGGGGAAGAAGACATTATTAATATCAATAAAATTGATATACTCTATTACTTTAAATTCTTTATTATTATTATTGTTATTAGGGGAAAGTACAATAAAATACTATGTGGTTTCACATTTATTTTAAATGGGGGCTGTGGTTTGTTTCGTAACACTTTAATACCATGTGTTTATCGCCGTTTGACACAACAGTGACAATTGACGTAACAACGTCAAAAATGTGATGTGGTATTTTAAAATTATTAAATATTTGCTGATATGACATTTTAAAATTATTAAACATTTATTTTCATTTTAAAAATTTATAATAAAAAATGAAAAAAGTGGAAACATAGCGTTTTGGCAATTTTAGCAAATCCTCCAGTAGATCCCATGGCCTGAGAACACCTAGAAACGAATTGGGTAAGTTCACTTAGAAGAATAATTAATTTAATAATTTAATGGCCTAAGAACACATAATTTCTGTAATTGACCCATGATTTTACTCCACAATAATCCATTAGAAATTACAATATTATCAAAGACTTCAATCCAAATTCAACCAGCACATCCACTTAAAACAACAATCCCATCAATCTGAATAACAAAGATCACCAAAACCCTTCTCGAATTGAAGCTGCAAATTAAATGCTTTAATCAAACAAAGAAGAATGGTCGAAATTAAATATTCAAAGGAATACCCAGATACATGAAAGACCAAATCAATTGAAGGGTACAATAAGAGAGATTTCATGGCATGCAAGGAGTGATAGTGGGTTTAAAATCTCTTAAATAAAAGAACAAGAAAGTGACTTTTTTTTCCTAAATATGATCAATCCACTTGAGCTAACTCATTCCTTCACTTGCACAAATCTTGATGATCTCTAAAAAACCAAAGCTTTTTGGCTTTTCTCGGTTTCTCTGTATACATGAGTGTGTTGCCCTTTCATTTGTAGAGGAAGGGGGGCTTAGTTAAATATTGATATTGTTGGTTTTGTTTCAATTTGCTCTCAACAAGAAACTTGGAAATAGAAACAAGAAGAAATTAATAGCCTTATAAGCACCGAGCCCACCTCAGTTCTTTATATGAGAATAAGTCTAAGCCCACCTACATCGGCTTCAACTATTTCCTCCTCCTTCAACAGTGGTTATGGTGGTGCCAATAACACCACCACAACGGCTACAGAAAAAAAATTGGTGCATCCTGTGAAAAACGAAAGATTTAATAAAAATATTGTTTTTCTTCTTCTATGTTTCCATCAAAATCTGATGATTTAATTAAAACTGGTTGTTTCTTGAAGATCTCCATCTCAAACCAGCAAGAATAAAAAAGTTCCATAAATTCTTTAACGTCCATCAATGGCATGACGGCTGTGGAAAAACCAAAGCGTTGATCTAAAAACTAGTTTAGTAAAGCAAACAATGAGAAAGAGACCAAATCGTCCATGGCCTATACAAAATGCAAATTGATATAAAATGCTGCATTTTTTATTTTTTTATTTTATGTTCTATGACACATGGCTGCCACGTGGAAAATATTTAATAATTTTTAATTTTCACGTCAACATTTTTTACGGTGTTAGGCAAATTGGTACTAATGTGTCAAATGGTGATAAACACAGGGTACTAAAGTATTACGAAACAAACCACAACCCCTATTTAAAATAAGTGTAAAACCATATGATATTTTACTGTACTTTTCCCTTATTATTATTATTATTATTATTATCATTTGCATATTCTTTTAGGTGTTTATGAGAAGCAATCCCAACACAAAGTTAGAGGAGTTAGATCTTGAAATCGAGCGTAGGTGTAAAGTTTTGTCTAAAGCTAAAAATGAGAGACTCAAAAAAGAGAAAGAAGAAAAAGCCAAAGAATTGGAGGCTTTGGAAGAAGGAGCAGAATTTGATAAGAAATTTTTGAGGAAGGAAGTGAAGGAGAAGAGATGGCAAACAACAGAGCTAACAGGGCATTGCGTGAGTTTGTCGTGTCAATATCGATTATGCGGTCTAGCATTGAAAGATTAACTATTGTAGCTAACAACTTTGAGATCAAACCGTCACTTATACAGATGGTTCAACAATTTCAGTTTGGGGAAGGTGTCATGGAGGATGCCAATGCCCATTTGGAAAATTTCCTAGAAATCTGTAATTGTGAGGCCTCGCCCGAA
Organism: Vernicia montana; assembly: GCA_949750685.1. Classification (NCBI taxonomy): domain Eukaryota; kingdom Viridiplantae; phylum Streptophyta; class Magnoliopsida; order Malpighiales; family Euphorbiaceae; genus Vernicia; species Vernicia montana. The sequence goes on from CATKHJ010540369.1 coordinate 23,661, forward strand.
CGCCCCTCCCCTCGCTCGTGGGGGAAAATGCCTTAAGGAAAGGCGAGAGCGATTTTTAAGGGAGGTTAAGGAACGGGTTTTCGGTGCTCACGATTGGAAGCGGCTATCGCCTCGAAAAATTGATTTTTGATTTTTGAAAAGGATTTGGGAGTCGCCACCTAATTTATTTTTAATGGGAAGATTAAGGAAAAAACCCAATTTGACTCCAATCTTATTAATCTTTTGATTAATTTACCCAAGGATAAAACCACTAATCTTCGAACCAAGTTTGGGCTCGGGAACTAGGTTTTTGGTTTTAAATAATCTCGATTTGGTATTTAAATTTGATTTGACTTTTTGAAAAAGGATTTCATGGATGACAGATATTGATGACAATTTATAATGTATGAGCATGGCATAATTATGAGACAGGAAAAATAAAGAGCAAGTATTTAAAGTGCGGGTATTTAAACATCCACAAGTAAAGGAGAGTATTTCCTCTAAACCCTTATGGGTATTAGG
>CATKHJ010540473.1:0-13911 GCA_949750685.1 Vernicia montana
TAAGAAATCCCAACTTCCTATTGTTTTCAATCAACAAATTTGACTCTCAATGATAATTGAATTAATTAACCATAAATACATAATTACAAAGATTAATACAGGTGTGAGTCAATACGAAATGAAAAATACAATATCAACTAAAATAAAATACTGCATCAATTCACCACATGGAATGAATTGAGTCAAAAATTTACAGCCGTTGGCATTGGCAGTTGAACTAAGTAAGCTTTCGCCAGAGAGATCCTTTAGAAGCTTGCAAGCACTTTACCTTTGGGAAAACGAAACCAGTCCTTGGGGGGTTTCCATCTATGAGTGAATTCTCATAAATATCTTTGCACTCTTGTACTACCTGTGACAAGGAAAACAACGTACATTTAATTCTAATAAAATACTCCTAAAAGTGATTTACTAATTAAACAGAAACATCTCCGATGGAACATTGGCCCTCTTAAGAAAAAGAAATAAAACAAATGCAGCGTGTCATTTCATTTGAGGATGATGTTTTTGTGTGAACTTGAGTTATTTATGGTTGTCAATCACATCCCAACATCCCGCATGAAACGCATCGTTTTTATTCATTTAGGATGTCTTTATGCTTTGAATTTGCACAAAGGAACTGGATCGTTGGTGATTACCTCTTTTGCATCCTTCCGAGGAATGCCCTCTCGCATTCCAACAAGCTTCTCAACCACTTCAGGCTGCATTAGAGGGGAAAGAAAAAGAATTATATAACAGGGTTACTGTTGGCAGAAACCTTCAGGAATTTTGAGATGCACAGATTACTACTGCCATATTAATGGAACAGAACAACAATAGTTGAAGCAAATTACTATAGAATTGAATTAATATTTTGTGCAATCACAGCATTCTACTAGCAGCTGCTAATCCATTTACACATAACCAGGTCCCACTACTGGAAAAAATATCAATTCAGAACGAAAGAATAACCCCTGAGAAAGAGTTAATTAATGTTTACCGGACAGTCAGGTTGATGTTCAAGAATATTTGTGTAGATGAGTGTGAAGGTATCCAAGCTCTCTGCTGAAGCAAGTTCTCTTAAATCACTTAGTATCCTGACTCTACTTTCCACTTTCTGAAGCAAAGGTCAAAGAAAAATCAAACTTACAAACAGCAAAAAAATAAAAAAAATAAAAAGAAAGAAAGAAAAAGGAAAATGAACAAATGTACATCAAAATAGAAATTTACTTTTTGAATATATTACACAAAAATCATTGAAGTAAAATTTCTAAATAACGAAGCAGCACTTACAGAGACACTTATGTATTCCCTGAAAAAGTCCATGATAACCTCTTCATCAAGTCTCATCCGTTCAATAGTCTCTTCCTTGATGTAGTTTCTCTACAATAATCATAAGCACATTAAGGATGATCTATCAATGAAAACAAAGATGCCAGAGAAGAATGTGCAAGAAAAGATCCAATTTCATATTTTATGAGGAAACAAACCTGCACAAGAAGATGATCAATGTAAACCACAACTGTCTCCTCCAGGCAAGCTTCAACAAATCTCCTAAAATATCTTTCTTCAATATACCTTTATTACCAAAAATTAAAACCAATAAGAATAACTACTCTGGTTAGAACAAACAAGCACACAAGAATAATGAAGCAATATTTAAATAGGACAATATACTCTTCAACATAAATACTTTGGCTTCTAATTGGTAACAACCCCATGAAAATGCTAATAATCAAACAAATTTCTAGACATACCAATATATATTTTGGGTTTCAAGATAATCACTTCAAGACAAGAGGAAGACTTAACTGCTACCATTGTAACCTTACATGGGTTAGTTCGAATATGAAGTGATTTTAATCAACATTTACCAAATCAACTAACGAATGATAGAGGCTCAAAGTACATCACATCATGACAAACTTCATAATTTCCTTTATCTCCACTATTTCCCTTTAGTTACATCTTATTAACAGATTTTAAGCCACGTATTATGGATCAACCTGCTGGCCTTCACTCCACAAAGTATCAAATGGATTGCATTATGTCTCTGTGACTACAAGATGACATGACTTTGCAAGTGGGCTCCATGAAGTTAAATCAACTTTAAAAATATAGAAATGCAACTTACCCTATTCATTTGGCCATGGACATAAATGAATAGCTTAAAATGTTTGAGAACTAGCTCATACTCAACTATTTTTGCTCTGCTAAAGAGAAGAGGATGAGCTACTGACAAGAGCACAAGAGAAATTGAACTTACATCTTAACATCTGTAAAATAGTCACCAAATGTTGCAACTAGGTACTCTGTGACTTGTCCTTCACTCCATTCTGAAACATAAAATTGATTTAGTTGCCTTCTCTCAACATTTGTAGAAAATAGTACTAGCAGACAATATGGCAAAATGATCCAAATCTTAAATAAAAGTAGCTCCATTGCAGCATGTATCAGAATCAAAGAAAAATTTCTAATTGGTTGTTAAAAGAGCATAATATTTCATAAACAAACAACTGATCAAGCTGTCTGATTGAACAGTACCAATAAATTATAGATTACACTAAATTTCAAAACTCCCCTCTTAGAAAGCGCTCCAACCAAACTTTTTTTTTTTTCTTGAGTAATATTCTCATACTAATGATTCTTTATTTTAGTGGTAACTCAATTTATACAAGTATTAGATACTTGCACAGAATTTGATTTGCAAAGATAAATTTACCCTATAATTAGATATTGCGAAAAGTAATATGTGATTAAGCACACCCATGACAAAGGAACAATAGAAGAGTCTAGCAGGCAGGCAGGCACCAGACACCTTCAAAGGGTGACACAGAACTGGTGCAGACAAGTGCATATTAACATTAAGTACAATAACGTAATTAGACAAAAAAGTTAAGTAGCGAACTGAAAAAAAATTGGCAGCAGTCAGAGAAAAGACAATTTAGCACCAAGATGTATTATGCATCCGCAAGATTTGGTATCAAGTTTAGAGTACCATAAGGACTGCAGATAGAGGACTTGTGAAGGTCAAAATTACATTACCTTTCTGATAAATCTTCACAAGCAACTCCTGCACTCCAGGATCTTCAAATATAACCCTAACAGTTAGATGTACAGCTTCCTGCCACGAATGAATAGTTTGGACAAAAGTTTGATGATTCTCTTCAAAAAAGAATGTCCACCAACACAATTATGTATGCTACAAAAACAGACTACCTCTACCTATCACAATACAGGTATCAGAAATGTAGTAGAAAAAAGGACTTGCAATGACCAAACTCCATGTTGCATTTACATGGTTGCTGCATCAGAGTTGGACTTTTCTAGTCATTGCACCAAAAAGCATCAAAACATATGAAGGGCAAAAACCAACACATAAATGCACACGTAACTCTGGTGCCTCTTATCATTTTATCTCTAATCTATTCCAACTAATGTAGTATAACCTCAAGCAAAACAACAAACAGAGACCCTGGATAACAAAATGGGATGACTATCAAACTTGTTCCTCTATTAGCACCAAAGAGGATTAATCTAAACAGATATTTATAATATCATTCATGATAATCAGAAGCCCAGCTCAAAAGAAATTAATAGCTCAGTTTCCAGACAAATAATTGTGCAACCAATGATTTGCCATCAGGTAATCTGTGGGAAATCAGAGGTAACCAGAATCTCTCAACTGTACATCTCTACGGTTTCCAAACGAAAGGAAACTACAAAATCACCCATCACCTAGAAGACAATAAATGGAAATTAACAATAATAACGGCCCAACCAATTACCAATTGATCAAAATTTATGCTACAATCCTCAATGGCTATAACACTACAGCAAAGAAGCATAATTATGAACCGAGATTCAAAAGGAAAAACCATTCACACATCATCTATATTGGTCTTTTGCATCATTAAGCCATCGAATAGGTAATTTGAATTCAGTGAGGTATCTAATTGTATCATGATAAATTAGTGTTCATAGATAAAGAATGTGGTACATAACCAGTACAAAAAAATGTTGGAATATAAGGAGACCACAAAAGAAACTGAGAAAAAGAAAAAGAGGAACAAAAAATCAAGAGTGAAAAAGGAAACTCTATCAAGCTTTATACCTTTGCAACCTCTAGGAAGCCTTTGCAAGTATCTTCAAAATTAACCTGAGAAAGAGAAAAGAATCCCTCTTTAAAAAAAAGGCTAAGTTAGAAATAATTTATTTTCCAATATGCAGGCTCCAAGCCCTAGTGAGAGAAATTCATTGCATCCACCAGTTTACATATGTATGGAGAAGAAGACAACTAGGAAATCTTTGCCAAGATAGTAAGATATTCATTGCTAATACTTAATTATATAGTGGCATCTGATATTGTAATAAGAGTGACAAGAATAAATGCTGTAGTACTTGGGTATTTCTTTACTATACATATGCCCTAAAAATAAACCAGAGACAAACAATAATGTATAAAAGCATAAATATTATTTCTCCTTGCAATAAAAGAACTAATTTCATTGGAAGAGAAAACTATAAAGAAACGAAAGAAGCAAGAAAGAAAAGAGATTGAAATAAATAATGTAACTAAGAAAAGAACTCGTCAAAGGAAAACTAGATCATGGCATTCAAAGCTAAGGAAATCAAGGTCCCAGTGAACTTTTCAAGGGAATGGCAGCCTCCTAGCAAGAAAATTCACATATTCACTGCATATATGAGAAGACATTTCATAGAAGGTGTACTTGCCTACTCATGCAAGATACCTAAGCCCTACAAAGAACAGTGGCTTCCTAATTAATTCAGATGCCTTCAAGGTCTAAATAGCTGGTTTCTGGTCTTGTTTGTAATCAAGGTTGCAAATTTGAGTGCATGGTTGAGAGAAAAAAAAAGGGAATGGCGATAAATGGATACCTAAAGTTAAAAATAAGATGATTGAGAGTGATATTACAAGAAGAGAACCCCAGGAAATATGCCGATGTTGCAAAATCTCAATAGCATTCCATTACCCTATAACAAATTATGAAAACCTCTATTTGTACTAAAAAAACCTTAAAACATTAAATCCTAACCCTAGATCACTGTATTGATATCAAAATCCTAGTTAAGGAAACCAAAAGCCAAATTCTCAAACTTAATTGTTGCTATAGGAGTGTGAACAGTATACACATAAAATGGGAGCATAAACAGCACTGTTACAATATCTTCAAATAAAAAAGAAAAGGAAATAGGAAATAGAAAAAGAAGGTTTGCTAACAAATTGAAGATTCAGACAACCTAAAAAAGACCATAATATAACAATTGCATCACTTCCATCTCAACAACCAGGAGGGAATGATGTCCTTCGCTCAGTCAGCCTCACCTCCTTCTGTCTCTTACAATTTTTTACTTTTTTTCCAATTTCCTCCCCCAAACCAAACACAAAGTTCATGCCTGTACTCATATTTACAACATTGGAAAACATATTTTGTACCGAAAAAGAAAAAAGGGAAAACAAATTGAGCAAAAACAAAAGGAAGTAGGAAAAGAAATGTAGCATAACCTGCTCAGCATAGTTTTGTGGAAGAGCTTCAATGGTGCTGTTACTCAGCTCCATTGCAAGTTCATAGCAGTGCAGATTGTTGTTTATCTGTGGATGATGTTTACAGTGGAAAACATATGGTAAATAAAATCTGCATTCCAAACTACAAAATAACTTGCACAAAATAATATAATTAGAAAAGATCCACAAACCATTGCACATAAAGGTTCCAGACCAATATCAGAAGCAGGTTCCTCAAGCCTCTTCCTTTCCGCTGCTTGAAAATCTATCATCACCTAAAGAAAGAAAAATGGTGAAAACCAAAAAGAAAAACTATGATGCAGGCAGAGAACAGCACCCCTAATACATACTATATAGTAAAAATGTAATAAATATGTGTTAATCTCTCTCTCTCACACACTCACTCAAGTGGATGCAGTTCTGCACATTTTCTCATAAAAACAGTCTACTCCCATGTGGTGTCAATGGAAGTCCTTGTACTATTTAAGTATATAGGCAAAATAATAAGTCAGGTGGTACAAATACTATATATATATATATATATAGTCATTGACATCAATCCCAAAATATAACAATTATTTCTACAAAATTTACCCATGCTTGCCTGAATAATAGCCAAGGAAATTCTGTATAGCATGACATCAGTGCTATTATCCCTAACAATTTGAACTTGCTCCGCCAGAATCCTGAACAAATCAACAGCAGCTGGAGTATACAGCTTTCCATCCTCTGTTTTCTTTGGTGGCTGTACTTTGTCAGCTTCCAGGATATTCATATACCATTTCTATAGTAGTGTGCGCAAAATAGTGGTGAGAAAGACAAGTAGTCTAAGCTAAATAATATACACATCCAAAATATAACAACACAACGGACTAACAAATATAATTTCATTACCCTTGTTGTAGCTTGCATTCTCTCAAAATATGAGTTCATGAGGGGATCCATTGCACCACTCTCTGAACAGACTTGAGCCAGAGACTCATCAACACCAAGTCCAATCAGATTATCTTGGTATTCAACTACCCAGCCAGTTACCTAGTTGTAAGCAATCAGAACCACAAACTCATCATAGAGAAATACTTTAGAGTGACCATTCCATGTAGAAAACTTTGAAGTTAATTTTGTTGGAATATTCTTTCAACTTGTTATGTGATACTAATAGTTAAACTTTAGTTGCCTCCGAAATTCACTATTAGGGCAGACATCTAATGAATTCTGCTTATAGATACAGAGTTTTAGTGATCACTTCACCAACCCTGGATAGTGAAGACGCCATTGGGTTGACCTTATAGATATTGGTGTCAGAAGCTTTGCAGCAGGGATTATGTATTATAGCTGGTACTAACCAATGAATAATGACAAAAGGAAATCAATTCATCGTTAATTACATTGCAAATCCTCCCATGATTTCAAATCAACAAGTTTATAGGAGAACACTAGAGAAGACTAATGCACAGTCAATAACTAAATACTAATGTTACAATAATATATACTAACAATTGATTCTATAATTTTATTCCACAAATGAAAATATTTTTGCCACTGGAGGTAATAGAATGATCTTCCAAGACAAAAACATAAACCTACAATGAGTTGAGCTTATTATCAAACACTTACAATGTTGAAATTAAAAACTTTTTATGTTGAATTCATCAATATAAAATTATATTCTTTAATTTCATTCCAAAAATGAAAATCTTTTGGCCACAAGAGGACTAGAATGATCTTCCAAGAAAACATAAATCTTTGAACATTAACAAACTTCTTTACATTGAATTCATTAAATATGCAAACTACAAGTACTTGTAAAGTTTCATATTCGCCACCCGGCCTCCTCTCTTATCTACAGCATGAACTCTTATCTTTATTGTCAAAGATGATTGGTGATATTTGGTGTTTTGAGTACCTAGATAGCTCATGAAACCAACTAAAAAGGAGTTGATGTTATGTTGATGCACATTAAAATGGATCAAGTTGGGTGATGATCAAGCCACACTACATCGTATAACATAGTAATACACAAACAGATCTATTCTGCAACCAAATGTCCCCTTATGGATATCGGGTAAGACGTTAAAATCACGTAAGGGACAGCTGAGATACCTTTAAAATTTCTATATTTGATAATTCATTTGCCCTGTCACTCAGCAATCTGAGCATCTGAATGAACCTCTCCGTATACAAATTTACCATCAGTTGAAATATTTCATATCTGCAAACATCAAAGATCAAATTAATGAACCAAAGAAAATTTCCTAGCCACCAAAACAATAAATATTTTTATGGTGAGATGACTAGCAGGGTTTTAAATAATGGTGTAGTCACAGTTCAAGTATCACGGTATTAGACTATATCAGTTCGTATTGAACTGCATCAGCTGGCACTACCTGAATTTTCTAAAAATAAGAAAATACTCAAATTTATAGTTCAACATCTATTAAACAAAATATACACACATCAGTTGTCTCAACATCTAAACCAAATTATGATTTTCTAGTAATGATTTATACCTATGCAATATAGATTGGGTGTATTTGCTATGAAATAAAAGTTATGACAAATTGAAAAAATCTTTTGTTAAAAAGAATAGGGGAGTAATTGCACATTTGACAAAAGTATGGGGCTTCTAAATGCATGTAGCCTCATAGAAACAAAAAAGTGGCTTTCACATAAATAATCTCATCATGAAGCACAATGAGATCACACAAAAGTGGGCCGAAGTAAAAAATAAGACAATCTTAAGATTCAAAAATTAGTTGAAAGCCTGAAATAAGCAACTGCCCACATAAATTAACAAATAGAAACAGATTTGGCATGGAGCAAACCTTGGAGGAAAACATGGGGCCACATAATCATAAATATCTCCAAGCTCTTCTCCAATCTAAATGGCAAAAAATGAGAAAGTCGCCAAATAGCATTAGAAATTTGGCAGTATTAACAGTCCATAGCAGTTTGCAACAAAGCAATGCTAAAAATTGACACACAACTTAAAGCAGGTTAAACCATAAAATAGTGATTGAACTTAAGAGAGAAGCAAGAAAAATACATAGATTTGATATGCATATTTGCTTCAACTCCAAATCCAAAGCATATGAATGAAAGCAAGTGCACAAGCAAACACATGCATGTGTGGACACATGCAAAGACATGCACCCAAGCTAGCCTATTCTGTAGCAGCAGAACTGGCAACACAGACATACACCAGTTATTGATTTTTTTTATTTCAGTATTAATTATAGCACATAGATACACCAGTTTCCACAAAGGGGAATGCTAACACCTGGGATTTTACACTAACAATGGCAACAGTATGGAATATTATAATTCCAAGGAACCTACATCATCTTGATACACTCAAGAACATAAATGGTATTGTGAATCTTTTACAATTGCCAATAATTACTTGGGCTGATTGCAACAGTGAAAATATTTACACGGAAAAAAATAAAATCCAGAGTACATATCAATCATTAAATCTCAAAGATTCAAAAGTCAAAACCATTATTGGAGTCAGCTGCTCCAGTGCTCATTGAAGTTTTAACATGTAATATTATATAAGAAGTGGACATGCTAAAATGTCTAAAACCTTTTTAAACTTCACAGTTACATTACAAATACAAAGTAAATCAACTTGCCAAGACATCCTTTTCCTCTGTTGCAAGCTGACACATGTTATAAGATCATTATCTTTTGCATGTCCAAATGGAGTGTTCAAACTTACATTTTCACAAGCTATATATCCATTACACAACACCTTGCAAATACTGTCAATATGGATATGTTAAAATATTTCATTGTTTTTATATGTCAGAAACTCTATAGTATTTTGGGACTACTAAATTTTTAACATTCAAGCAAACTCAGTTTATGAGACACCTTCTTTTTCAACTAGATTTCCATCCCACAGTAAACTCTGAATAGTTATTGCAGAATAATAAACTGCATATATATGACATAATCTCATATTTTGATCATGCAAACTTTTTTATTAAAGAAGATATATAAAGTGCAAGAAAATTTCTATCCCAAGAAACTAGGATAGATCACAAATCCAATATTTATGTTGCTCCATTGTAGATATTAAAACAACATACCACCCGGGCTTCTTCTAAAGCAGCTTTATGGTCTTCAAAGACAAGCTGATAACAAAATCAGTGTCAGAAAAATGCATAATGGATAAAAAAAGAAAATATCATATCATGTAGGAGAGTAATTAAGAAAATGTACCTCTGTTAGTAGCCTATTGAAGCGCCCTTCAACTGCCTTCCTAATTTGCTCATAGCATTTATCCTTATAATCCTTTCCCTGGACCTTTAACTTCTGTTGTGTAAGGTTTTTGGAAGAAGCCATTGTAGAAGTAGTTTTTCTGCAGTCCATAAGGAAACAACTAACTAAAATACAGTTGCAATACAGGTCAAAAATGGAAAAGGATATCATAAAATTATACAAAAATCAGCAATGAGAAAAGGCAATTGAAATCAAGCATAAAGCAAGGACATAAAGCTGAAATAAATAAAAATATTTACTTGGCAGATCTACGAGGATTTGCAATTGTTGCCATTGCACCCTCTCCCTCAGCCTCGGCTGCCTCCTCAGCAACTTGTTGATCATGAATCTCTTGCATTTCAACCACCCTAGAGGGAGAAACAGTAAAAGTTATCACCCAAATTCTTACCATCTTCCCTTTTTCTTTTGGGGTAGAATTAAGATGAATACACATGTAAAATTTTGTATTTCTTATTTTTATAGTGACAATAGTAATGGCGGAATGCTTTCCCTAGTTGTCTAGATCGCTTCTCCATCATCACTCATGATATAATCCTGATCCTGATTGTAATGTTTAACAAGTACCATTATTGTGTCACGGATAGATGAGAACTACAATATGAGGGGGAAAATACAAGAAAAGGAATGTTTCCCAGGTACTTAGCTGCCTATTATAAATACAGCAAATAGAGACCTAAACAGTTTTTCGGCAACATACCTTACAGCACGAACCAGGGTTTGTGGGCTGCAAAAGTAGAGTATACAAACATTTGTTAGAGGTCAGCATGAAACAAATCACAAGGCAAGCAAATAATACACGAGTGTGTATTTGTGAATGTATGTAAATCTAAAATTAACTACTGAAAGAATAACAGAACTGATATAATAGTGAAAGAATAACAAAACTCATAATTTTATGAATAAAGTAAGCAATTTGTTTTGCAGAAGATATACTTAAAGAAAATGTATATAATCCTTAAGAACCATAAAATGGAATTGTATTTCTAGCCATAGCTACTTGGGTATTTCTCGTAACTACTTTCTTTAAAATGCAGGCCCAAGCAAAACATTATCCTGGCTCATTTCTAGCCAACATACATTTTGACTCTTTTGACAATTACGCAGAAAGGTTAGGTAATTCTTGCAGCATAAAGTGAAACTAGCAACAGGATATTTGCTTCATTCTTCAAGTATCATAACTTAAACCCTTTAAGATTGCTTTTCAAAGATGAAAACCAAAAGCAGAGACAGTGGAATCATCCAGAGACTAAAGTCCATTTCCCTTGACATTATTTTTTTGCACAAATAAAATTGCTAATAGAAGAGAAGATGGTAATACACCAAAAATTATAAGAATGAGGACAAATTATCCTGCTTGAAGTGAAACAAAAGGAAAAGAAAAATTAACATGGTAAAGGTTTCCAATCTCTATTGATGTTCCAGCAACCTTTAAAAGCCTTGGAAGTGGTAAAATGAAGCTCAAAAAACATTCTTATGCCAGAATAGTGAACACATTTGAGCCTGAAGAATAATCCTCAAACTGGTCGGGCAATAGCATTATACCAATCATTTCAAACAGTGTTTTAAAATAAATCATTATACCATTAATGATATTGAAATCATTATTTCAATATCATTTGTAGCCTGAAGAATAGTGTTTCTCATAACACTATTAAAAGATATATCCAATATCATTTCAACAGTCCAAAAACAATTTCCCTCCCTTGACCCTTGCAAAGGGGGGAACCACACAAAGGACACCCTTTACATTAAACATACAATTAATCCAGGAAGAATGATTGAGAAAACAATTAGATGCAAGAATATGTGCCCCAAGAACTAAGAGACACTTTCAGATAAAAAGATAGAAAACTTCAAATACTAACATTTCAACAGATAACAATCATTATACCTCTCTTTTGCAAGTTTGTAGAAGTTGGAAATATGACCCCATAATGTCTTCTCAAAGGTCTCCCAAGTTTGGTCTACATCTTCAAAATATTCTCTGGGCATCATAGAGACGAGTCTTTAAACCCCAAGCTAAAAAATAGTGCACAGTAAACATCAAGAGTAAAAAAATTATCAATTTCAGAGCTTCTGTCTTCATGGTTATCATCATTGCCATCTTCCAAAATTTTTTTTTTTTTTTTTCATCATAGTTTCAGCATGTTTTTGACCCAACATGCCACATGTAACCATGCTTTACATTTTGAATACAATTAGAGGCCATGAACAACAAAAGTTTTATCGTTTTATTGTTAGTAACAAAAACAGATGACCAAAAAAGCGGACGTAATACATTCACATGCTAATTGTCCACTAAACCTGCCAGCACTTCTTGGTTACAGACCTTAATCTGCCAACTTCTTCTTTGTGAGATGCTGCAGCTGCTAATGCAAACCTTCGCTTCCCATCAAGTGCTGTTAACCTCTATGACAAATTGATAATAAACAGACAAAGAACAAGGCATAAATAAACAAATGTCTATGAATGATCTATTTTACTCAGAACTTAACATAATATTCATCTGTCAGGATTACCTCATAAGTACTAACAATCTCTTTATCATCACTCAAAGAATTACGTGCCTCAGCTGCTTCAACAGATATGGACATCATACCCTCCACATCCTAAAAAGAATCAAGAAAATAGTCAAACAGAAACCCTACAGAAAAAGAATATATTGAAACATTGATAGAAGCTGAAGCTCAAGGCATAAACTACAGCTTACAGGAGTGTGCTACATTATCACACACCAAAAATCAATCAACAACAACCTTTAAAGCCAAGAAGGTCAATCTCTCATATCAACAGGCGCAGTCGTGCAGACTATTAGTATGAAGGAGCGCATACAGTAGATGTACTGATTGCATTCATTCTTTTAACTTTATCAAAATTTTCAATATAGTGATGACGACTGACAAATTTACACAACTAAAGGTTGAATAACATTACCCACCTTCAAGGTCATATTTAGGTTATTCCTTGCATTGCTAAGGAGCTTTATCTGATCATGATTTTCAATCAAGGTTTGACATTCTAGGCAGTACCTAAAGCATAAGCCAATTATAATTATACAAAAAGCAGAAAAATTAAGCAACCTCATAATATCATACTAAAAAATAATAATAGTAATAATATCAATAATCCTCAACAAATTCAAAAGATCGTCATAGTGTGCCTCCTCAAGAACATACTTCTCAATGGAAATAAAATTCTGACGAAGCTGGTTTATCGTTGTCTGTGATGAGGTAAGTGCTTCCAAACCACTTTGTGCTTGCTCAACCTGCATTTCACAATAAGAAATAAAAATTGTAAAAAAAACAATATAGTCCACGAGCAATATCCGATTATCAAATCTATGTACCTGCTCTGCCACCATTGTACTGAGTTGAGCATCATTTGCCTGCAAACACAGTACCATAACAAGATACAGATAAGTGTTATTCTAATTGCGGAGCTGACTTACACTAAAGATCCAATTCCTCAGATTTCAATTGCAAAACCTTCATTACAACATAAACTAAGTAAAACCTAAAATCACAAGCATATGAGCTACTTTCTTTTAACTACAACAAAAATGATGGTTTATCGAAACTAAAATAGTGAAATGCCAGCCAAATTTAGGTTAAATATAATTGAGATCCAAATTCTGTTAACAACGATGAAAAATTGAAGATTACAAATGGAACCTGTTGGCGCGTAATGTAATCGGCTTTGATCGAGGAAATGGACTGGAGGAGTTCAGGTAGCGGCAAGAGCTTCGCCACCTCGCGCACGGCGGCTTCCTTTGCTTCGATGCCGAGATCCTCCACCATCATTTTTGCAGGACGATAGTTGAAGAATAAAAAGTGAGAAATGGATGTAAAATTAAAGTGCAAAATTGTTTTGAATGAAATCAAGATATGGCGTGAATTCGAGGTGCTTAACGACCGGGCCGGTTCAATTCAACTGTGGAAACTGGAAAACTTGAAAAGTCGGTTTTTTCTAAAGGTTTAATTACCAAAAAACCCTTTCGGTTTGCTTTTAGATATACTTCAACCCTTATTTACTCAAATATTAGTAATTGTAATCTACTGAATAATATACTCAGTGTTTTCAAATCAGCCCGATGTTAGAATCGGTAAAAACATATAATCAAT
>CATKHJ010540495.1:0-18690 GCA_949750685.1 Vernicia montana
TATGAAATATTTAAATGTTTATAATTATAGTGTTCTCTCAAAATAAACCATTATTTGATTTTATTTTATATGCTAAAAAATAAATATTTTTTATGGACTGCATATAACTTTATATATGTATATAATTAATGGTGAATAAAAAAAGCTGAATTTTTCTTATTAACTGAAGAATTCGTACGACTGAATTATTTAATTCACAGGTACAACATTTTGGTTGGTTGCTTAGCTGTAGATTATCTTTTTTCTTTTCCTTTATCCTGAATTGTTTGGCTGTCGAGAAAAGTAAAGATTCCTTATGTTTTGTTCTTTTTCTATGCTCCCGACAACCAAACCAAAGCCATGAAAAATCACACATCTAAAGGAAATAATGCAATACTACGTCGGTCCCAAAGGGTAATGCTACACTTAAACTATTTATTTATTTTTTTTTTTTATATAAATTTCGTACAAATAATCCTATTTATTATCATTTGACATAATTAACTAATTATCAAATTCTAAATCTAATCGAGTTTTTGGCCATATCATGACATGTGAGTTAAACCCATGTTAATTACCTTCTACTTATCTTCCAAAAGATTTATGGTTCATATTTATGTTAAATGAATTATGATTAATTATTATTTACACAAAATACTCTAAACCTTCTTAAAAACATTAAATTTATCAAATTTCTAGCTACTACATATGTTAGGCTCTATCTCTCATACACAAGGCAATCTAGCTACTTTAACAAGGCACCAAAACTACATATATTAAAGCAAAAAACAAGAACAAGAAAATGGGATATTACTTGAGCAAAAAATTCAAAATATAAACCATTAAAAAAAAATTATTAAGAAAAAGAAAAGAAAATTACTTGGCTGGTGGCTTTGCTGGATCATTAGAAGAAGGAACAGCAGCTTTCTCCTTCATCTTCTCATCTCCAAGAACATCTTTCCCTAATTCTTTCATCGAAAGGTTAAGCTTTAAATCCACGGTCTCTGAAAATCCTCTCTTCCCATTACTCTTTGCAATTTGGTCACCTTCATTTGCATTGCCACCAGGTAACCCTAGACGCAATTCAGTCTCTTCAAAATTAATTGTAGCATATTTATCATGTTCCGGACTCATTATGCTAGTCATTTCGTACCAATTTTAGGTAGAAAACTCTCCTTTCAGTCTTTGATGCTATACCATCCCTATTTTTCTTTTTTCTTTTTTTTTTCAATTTTCCCCCCCTCCCCCTCTCTTCTTTTTCTTGATATATTTGGACGTAGTAGAGGGATTTTTATGTTACATGTAATAGCAGAAAGAAAGAAGTAAGAAAATTATAGTATGAGAGAGATGTGAGTGTGAGAAGAAGGGCAAAATTAGCTATAGTGTATGATAATATAAAGTCTTAAGGGGAATTCTGATAGGGAATTTTGGACGGCGTAGATGGTGCCACATGGACGGTAAAGGTGGTTGGACAGTCCACGGTTTTGTCGAGAGAGTGATGTCATGAATGATGTCATATTTTAGAATGATTGTGGCATAGCTAGTGGACATGCCAAGTTGGCTCTGTTTGCCTTTTATGGCAAATTCTTAAGGAAATTCAATTTATAATACTAATTTAATAAAAATAACACATATTAATTAATGATGTCATATTAATAATTTCACATTATATTATTAGTTAATATATTTTATTTTTATTCAGTTGATATATAAATAAAATAAAAGACTGAGTCTACTTAACAATTTATCACCTTTTAGTATTTTTTTATTTTTCACCAATAGTATTTGTTTACTAGGCTCCACCCAATATCCAATAATAGTTGTTTAATTACATTATAATATATAAATATAATTTTTTTATTGTATAGAAATTAAAATTTTCAAATTACTTTTTTTTTACTTTTAAATTCTTACACATCAAAAAAAAATTGCCCACTAATTCTAATGGCTCAATAACAATTTGTTTGTTTTTATAAGTAATATTTCAACAAAATTGCTTTGTAGTCATATGAATATATAAAATAAATTTTAACTTATATTTGGAAAATAATTTTAGTATTATTAAATGAAAACTTATTAGTAAAAAATATTAATGCAAGGGAAAAAAAGCCATGCACATATTTCGGTGACATGCAGGTAATCTCATACCCTATGAAATATTCATTCTAAATAATAAGATAATTCTGTATAAAAAAAATTTAATTTTAATACAATAAGAAATAAAAACTCTCAAAATATATCATTTCTCATATAAAAGTATTATTGAAATATTAATATCTTTTAATTTATTAAACTCGGACTGAAATATTAATTTACAATCATATAATTGATTCTAATATTATTATATTAATACGAATTGAGTCAAATTAAGTATAGTTGAAATTAGGAAATTGCTATTGAAAGAGAAATATTGTTAGAAATATAGGAATTTGATTTTCAAAGATAGAGTGCAGCAGATACTGTATTGTCATTTGAAAGGTACTTTCAAAATCTTTTCAATCTTGACATAGTAATATGAAGTCTGTCCACTTCGTGTGGTGAACATTGGAGCATCTTCATAATGGCAGTGGATGTGCTCACTCAGTAACACCATATATATAGCTAGCTAATTATATTCTTCCACACACAAATTAACATTCTTTAATTTAATTCATTTATTACAAAAATAGCAGAAAACTTTTGAAAAAAAAAAAATTTGCTACACAATTAATATATACTACCAAGTTTATTAGTTGACTTTGCCCAAAAAAGAAAGAAAAGAAAAAGAGTTTCTATGTATCTTTGTTTAATTTCTTGGATTCATAAGAGGAAATTATAAATTCATTACAAGATTGCACATTATTCTAAGTTTTGATTCTGACCAACAAAAAAAAAAAAAAAGGCAATCACTACAATAATACATCAATAACAAAATGATTCCTAGCCTTATTATAAGAATGCACATTACCCTAAAGCCTAAAGAGTTGTTTAATAGAGGAAAATGTTAAAACGAATCAAATGATTTAAATATAAAGTGAAATTAAAAATAATAATAATAATGTTAATATTTTTTTTAATATAAATAAGTTAAAATGTGTTATATTTAATAAAATGCGAATCAAAATGTTACAGAAATAAAAATATAATTTTTTTAAGTTTTTTTTTTTAACATAAACAATTCTAAATTTAACAAGGTTCTTTTTAATATCAAGATTGAAAATGTTAGAATGAAATATATATAATCTTCAATATTACAAGAGAATTATAAATATAATGAGATTATCCGACTCTAATTTCCAATATCAGAAAAGATAAGAATGCACATTAACATTACAGATGCTTATGGATATGGATAAGTGCACATCAATCATTTCCATTTTTCCTATGTGATATCTCATATTCACTTTTTCTTTTTTGTTTTCAGCCTTTTGAATTATTTCTGTGTACTCATCCAACTCAATATATATATATATGCAGAAATTGTAGAAAATTATGTTGGTAGGCTTAACTCAACGGTATGTATATATTTGACTTGAATAAAAATTTTTAATTTTAATTTTTTTATATAAATTTTTTAAATTTATCTTTAATGAAAGTTTGGATTTAAAATCTCACAAACCACATAACAATTTGGATATATTAAAAATAAAGATTGATTGGTCGAGTTTTATATATATATATATATATATATATTTACACTACTGAGCCAAAGTTCCATTAGTATTAGTGGAGTCTGTATTTTACAATTTTAAAAAAAATGGTTAACTTAATTATCCTTCTAGTATTTTATATATGAAGTTTCAAGGAATGAAGAAGAGACAATTGGAGAAGGAGCAAGTTTTGTGAAACAAAGAAAGTGTCAGCAGAAGCATGTGATTGGAAGATTGATTGGCAGAGAGGAATTGTGTGAGACATCTCTGCATGTGCCCCTGCTTTGAGAACTTACATGTTTTATTATTATTTCATATTTAGTATTTTTAGTATGAAACTTTTGGTCTCCATATTAATATTGTTGTCTAAATTTTGTTAGCTAGTAAAGCTTTTTAATTAGCCTGACTTAGTGTCTGTTTAGATAATTGCATTTGTAATGTGTTAAGTGATATAATTATTAGTCCTAAATTTTAGATTAAAATATAATATTTTAGAAAAAAAAATATTATCAAAAATTAATTTAGTTGATAAGAAAGTTTTCTTCTCATTTTAATATTAATCAAGTTTTATTTTTTAGTATTAATATTTATAAAATAATTTTTAAATGTATAAACAGCATTATTGAATTCCTTCATTGAGAAATTTGTGTGACAAACGTTAAATTAGCTTCCTTTTTTATAAAAAAAATACTATCAATGCCATTTTTGTAAAAATAGTGAAATTGACTTCCCCTTTATAAAAGAAAAAAGAAAAAAAGGAGCAATGCCAAATAAATAATTCAATAATATTAATGGGATTAGAATTTGAAACCATTTGATTTTTAAAACCCTAGTTTGACTCATTGGCAAATGAATTAGTTGGAATGATGTATCTACAAGTAATTTTAAATGGGTCTTGGGTAGTTGAATTCAAAGTTAGAAGCATTTTTTCGAGAAAAAGAAAATGATATAAAGGGAGCATATATATTATATTCTTTTGAGTTTTGATGATGATGATGTTCATAATAAATTTTTTAAAAAAAAAAAAAAAAAACCTACAATTTACCAACTCTTTTTTTTTTTTTTTTTAAAATTCGTTATTTGTATATATTTATTTATTTCAAACATTATATAAACTAATAAGAGAACATTTATTTCGCACCTTGCATTGTTATTTTTATCTATTATATATATATTTTTTAAATTTTTAACCGGCATACACAATTTAACCAATTAATGACACTCTTAAATAATAGGATAATTACATAATATATATTATACTTTTATTTTTAACTTACACTTATGATTTATTTAATTATTCATTAATAATCTACACTAATAATTATAAAAAACAATAAGTCAAAATAAATTAAAATATAAAATAAAAAAAAATAGAATGAACCTTTTCATAATTAATTAAGAGTATTGCCAAAAATCATGTGAAATGTGGGGGATGATATGGGCAAAGGATGATGTACATACATGATACATGATACATGATACATGGCATGGCCAACAAGAAGATAGATGAGAATTAAATTAAGGCTTAAAAATGGACAAAACAGAAAAAAGGGCTAAAGAACGATAAGGACTTGCTTACTGGGCCCTACTCATTTAAAACAAACAAAAATAGGGTACAGGCCCATACCAACCAATATCAACACTAAGATGTTCCCTCGTGTGGGCTGGACCCCACTTACAAAGCCCACTGTCAACTTCACCTGAACAGACCCCACACGTGTGTGCAGTTAATACTCGGAGAGAGATTGTTATTTTTTTTATTTTTTTTTTTTATTACCACTTGTGTCACTATCTCAATCTGAGACACCACACGTGTGGATATTAGTTTCCTTATTTCTCAACACTTGTTTTACCTTGCAAACGGAGACAAGCAGAAAGTACCCCTTTTTAGTCCTTATAAACAAGTCACCACCCTTTACAATTTTTAGGTGCTACCTAAACCCTAATCTCAATTTTCTATATTTTTATCTATCCAATCTTATTCTGCCACATCGATATAAAAATTTAAAAACTCCAAAATAATAGATAAAAGAATAATGCTAACAATACTTACTTTAAATATTTTCTTTTTAATTGGTCTAATTTTTTTTTTTTTTAAATTTATAATCTATTATAACAAGTAAAAGTAAATATGATATTATTTTTCTTTTTATTTACATTAATAACTAAATATCATTTTTCTCATTCATCTTTTATGATAAAAGTAAGCATAGTATTTTTTTAGCCCTATATTAATGACTTAATTTTTTTTCTTTCCTATTTTTATAAGTATTTTAATGTGAATTTATTTTATTAAATATTCTAGTGGAGGTGCATGATTTGAATTATACTTATGTATAATGAATATTTTATAGAAAGTAACATCATTATAGATAAAAAAAAAATATTTATTTGTAAAATTTTTCTTTGAAAATTTATTTATAATATTAAAACTCTTGAATTATTTTAATTTGAAAAAAAAAATTGAAAATGACCATCACACACATAAAAAAATAATGAAAGAATCATAAAATAAAATTTCGTTAAAATACTTATAAGAGATGAAAGAAAAAAAATAGTCATTAATATAGATCTAAAAAAAATACTATATTTACTTTACCATAAAAAAAATAAAAAAAATAAAAAAAAAAGAGAAAAATGATATTTAGTCATTAATAAAAAAAGAAGGAAAAATAATAGTACTATATTTATTTTTATATGTTATAATAGGTTACATGGTTTTCTTTTAAAATTATACAATTAGGAAAGATAATGTCTAAAAAAAGTATTTAAAGTGAGTGTTGTCAATATTTTTCATAGATAAAATTTTTTTTCGTCCACTGATTATTATAACAAATATTACAAAATAAAATTTAAACTCAATATATAAATAAATTAAACTTAAAACTTTGATTCATTAGTGAGAAATTGTACTCTTATTTATGTACTTAATATTATATCTAATTGAAAATCCTAAACTAATAGGTCTATACTCTATGGTACTTTTTCCATTAATATAAGTTTCTTAGTTAACTCTCTTTTTTTTTCCCTAATATGAGATTTTTTACTTATAATTGTAATGATATATTAATTATTATATAAACTATTAGTTTATTACGGTATGTGCGTATATCATACTATTAAAAAAGTTTATTAGTAATGTATTATGGCCCTATTTGAGATTGAGTTTCACAAAAATATTTTTTAACAAAAAAAAAATTATATTATTTTTAAAACTATTTTTTAAAATTGATTTTTCTTAGAGACGAGTAAATTAATATTTTTATCAAAAATAAATTTGAAAAAACAGTTTATAAAAAATAATAAAAATCAATCAATTAATAGTGCATTTGGGATTACTGTTAGAGGTTAAAAAAACAATTTTAGAATTTTATTTATTTAATTGATTGATTTTTATTATTTTTTATAAATTGTTTTTTCAAACTTAATTTTGAAAAAATTATCAATTTACCTGTTTTTTAGAAAAAATAATTTTAAAAATAACATAAATTTTTTTATTTAAAAACGCTCTTATAAAACTCAACTCCAAACGAAATCTAAATAAAAAAAAAATTAAAAACATTTTTTTAACATTTAACAACAATCATAAACGCACTCTAATAGTAGTGAAGCGATTGGGCATCTGTCCCATTGGTAAAAATTTTCATGCCAAAACATGAAAAAAGGGGATCGGTTGAACTTGAAACAGAAATTGAGTGCTGGAGGTCCATCTGAGCCAAACTTTGCACTATACGAATAGTGCATGTTCCTCGATCCTTTAGATTATTAACTACTAATTTATTAATAAATACCTATTACTAATCTAAAATTTATTAGTTAATATATATTTTTTTATAAAGAGATGAAATGTTTTGAAGTAAAATGAATTGCAACGAAATAGTACAAATCATAAAAATTAAAAAATAATAATAATAAAGTTGGGGGAGGGGGGAGTAAAGTCATGATCGTCCCCCACCGAATGTATTGGGTGCATATTGCATAACCTATACGGTAGTTTTTTTTTTATTTTTATTAATAGAGGCATAAAGTCCAGGTGAATATATCAAATAGAGCATATAGGGAATGTCCATTACATATAATTAAACATTGAAATGGACTGAGAGTCCAACAACAAATACTCATAATAGAATTTGATTTAATGGGCTTGAAGCCCGATACAACTACAGCCCTAGCTATGAAAAATTTTCACAATTGCCCCTGATAATCTTA
The DNA here is from genome assembly GCA_949750685.1 of Vernicia montana. Taxonomy (NCBI): domain Eukaryota; kingdom Viridiplantae; phylum Streptophyta; class Magnoliopsida; order Malpighiales; family Euphorbiaceae; genus Vernicia; species Vernicia montana. Next base: position 7,818 of record CATKHJ010540495.1, read on the forward strand.
CCTACTTCCAAAACCTTCCATCAGCACAGAAGCCATGACCGCTGCCATTGGCCGAAAATGCAAGATTACCTCCTTCATAAGAGGAATTGTGGCTGAACCATCCTTGAAAATAAAGCACCAGCAAGCTTTGAAGAAAACCTTTCCCTGCAGAAACAGATTTGAGACAGGGATCTCTTGACAAAGCCCATAAACCCTCAAACAGAACGGCCAGCACCTGAAAGATTTGGAATCTCTATCAATGGTCAAGGATCGCAAAGCAACAAACAAAAACATGGAATAGAAGTACCAATCACGAAATCGTTGAACCAAATTAGCCAACTCTTCCTCTTTCCAACTGTCACCACACCTATAATCAATAAATATGGCAGTGATCCAGCGAAAGAACTGGACAGAATCGCCGTAAATCAAAGCGACAAAGCCGCCGCAGTAAAAGCCCTAAAAAAAGAACTTTAAATCTGATTCAGCCGAGCTACAAAAAATGACGATCCTAAAAATAAAATGAAACAAATTGCTAGAAATAGATAGTGAAAAGCAATAAAAAGCAAAGAAATATAAGGAATTTTCCAGCCGGTAGCCTAAGTCACCGGTGGATACCCTAGAAAAAACCTTAAACGGCGCAAGGAAAAGTTACTTAAAGCCATAGAAAAGAGAGAGAAAAAAGAGTTTTAAAGAACCCTATACGGTAATTGTTTTTTTTTTTTTTTGTCAAATCTATACGGTAGTTGTTGGTTGAATTAAAAACAACAAATTAAATAAAACAATGCTTAATCCTTATAGTTCTGTTGTTTTGATCCGTTTTTGGCGACATAAAATTGAATTTGTCTAAATTCAAATCATTTTATCACGACAAAGCTCTGCAATTCCAGCCAAACGCACATTCCAATGTTTTGAGTCTCATAAATTCATAATATCTTGTACGTATAAGGGTTACTGTTTGCATAGTGATTAATCTTTTATTTCATAATATCATTTTATCTTTTATTCATAACTTTTCAATCAAGCTAAAACACTTGATTTTTTTTTATACCAATATTTTGGTCTCAAATCTCAATATATAAATAATTTATTTCAATGGAGTCATCAGTCACTTCCTAGCAAATAATTTTTCCTTTTTAATAAACTAAATTAGTTTAATATTTTATTATTTAATTCGATTGATTGATTTTCGTCTTTCGTAGTTTACTTTTATAATTTCATTTAAAAAATAAAATTTTTAAATTTTATCACTAATTTTAATTTTAATCATTCAATGCATAGAGTGAATTTTTTCAATGTCATCATGAAATTCTAAACTACGGGTCTTAAATCATAATTAATCGATAAACAACAAAAAATATATAGTCCATAGTTGAAAATTGGGGCAGACCATTTATAATTATTGATTAAGCAAATTGATGACATAATCACGATAATTAAGTGTGTTGTTTAAAAAAAAAAAAAAAAAAAAAGTGTGTTAACGACAGGTACGAGAGTGAAACATCAAACAAATCATTTTCCTAAACATTTATTATATGTTAGTGATATTGAAATCTTGGCATTTAAAATCTGAACGTGGCAATGTTCAAGTTCACGAGTGGATTGTCTCCCTCCTACTCTAACACGATTTTATTGACAGAAAGTGATATAATTGTAATAAAACAGTCAGTTCCAGATTCATGCATCTCAATTTCTACTCTTTTGATCATCAAATTTCAATTAATTATCTAGTAATGGATTGAGTTTAGCCATCATTAATTAAAGCTTTTTTTTTTTTTTTTTTCCCGTCTTAGGAAATCTCTTAATTTTTTTCGAATTAAAACATTATATGGAAATGTAAATGCATGATTTTTTTTCCAAGTTATATATATATATATATATATATATATAGTGGGTATATATTCTCAAATAAATGAAAATTATAGTGGGTACGTATTTTTTTTTTTTTTTTTACAATTTTTGGATTTTTTTACATCCTATTAAGAAAATCAATCAATTTATAACAATTTTTTTTTTGCCAAGGAAATCAATTTATAACATTTATTCTACATTATTACTGATGATTAATGTATAAATTTTTTAGATTATATGGAAATTGGGTGGCAAGTTGAAAAAAGGAAAAAGAAAAGTAAAATTTGAAGATAATACTTAATAGTTATATTAACTTTAATTGACTAAATAATTTAATGTTGAAATATTTATTTTATAAAATAAAAAAAGTGATAATTTAATTAACTTTTTAAATATGTATTTTTAATTTTTTTTTTCTTATTTACAGGAGTATAACTATTTAATATAATATAATAAATAAAAGAAATTACTCATTCTTTTTTTTTAATATTTATCGTTTTGGAGATTTATTTTTATTCATAAATATATATTATTTTAAGATTTTAAAAATATATTTATTTATTTTTTCAACTTTATTTTCTTTTTATTTATCACTAAATATTAGTATTAATTATTTTTATTTATCTACATTAAATTAAAAAATATATATATATATATATTTTAACTTTTTATCTTATCTTAGAATTATAATAATTTAATAATTTTTTTAATTCATATATCCAAATCTTGAACATAAAATGGAGGGAGTAATTGTTAAAAGAATTAAATAAGTTAATAGAGATAAGAGATGAGATGAGGCAAAGATAATTGTGATTAGCTGGAGTTGTTTTTCAAGGGACCCAAAATTGTGTTGGAATGGGTCCCAGATTGGCTGGCCATAATTGGAGGATAGACCATAATCAGACATTGTAATAAAAACCTCATAATGCAGTCTCATAAATCAACAAAATTAGTGGACCCTTTGTGTCTCTGTTGCCTCAAAATTTAAATTTTTACTTCACTTAATTACCCTATTATTCTGATTGCAATTTTTAACTCATGTCATAAATAAATGGCCTAATGACAAAAATAAATAAATAAATAAATAAAACCCATAAACTTTATCATTTTTTCAATTTTATCATTAAATTTAGGTGCTATTTGATAAAACTGAAAATTAAATGCTGAAAATTTAAATGCTGAATAATATAAGTATTATAGTTTTTAAAATGTAAATTATTTAAAAATTTAATCACTTATTTTATTCAGTATAAATTTTAAGTTAAATATTTTAACTTATCATTTTAAGTGATTTTTGACTTAATTGAAAATTTTAAGTTGAAATTATTTTATATTATCAAACCATTTTAAAATTAATAAGTGTTGAAAATATTAAATTAAATAATAAGTTGAGTTATCAAACATCCCCTTAGTTTCTATCAATTAAATAATCAAATTATTTCAAGTGTTACAATATTATTAGTCTATTATACAATAAATTCTCTCTTTTTTTGACTTGATATTATAGATTAACATTAATATAATAATATAATAAATATAAATTTATTATCAAATCATAAATACATATATCAATAAATTATATTTGAATATAATACATTATATTAAAATAAATAAAATTATAGCCTAACATATATATATATATATATATATATATATATATATATATATATATATATATATATATATATATATATATATGATATCTTATTCTTAAAAGAAAAGAGAGACTACATACTTATGATAAAAAAAAAAAAGAAAAAAAAAAGGATAGACCATAGACTATATGCCCCTTCTCTTTACTCCTCTCTAGAGGGCAATAGTACTTTTGCTGTAACAATATATAAAAAAAATAAAAAAATAAAAAGAGAGAGAGAGAAGCTCAATGATAGAAGGAGGAAAAATTTTTTTGATCACCTCTCCTCCTATTATCTTATTCTCTATATGAATAATTGGATTATGATATATGGTATATAAATATGTTTTATATATGGGTTTATGTTTTTTCTTTTTGTAATTGAGTTTATCATTGTAAACTTTTTAGAATATTTAAGTAATTAAAACTTATCACTTAGGGTTAGGGATTCATACAAAAAATTTCATTATCAATTGTGGAGTTCATCTATTATATTTCTAATATCCCAAAATATTGATTTAACACCATTCTATATATTTTTATTGATTCAATTTCTAAATCTTTGGCTCGTGTATAAATACTATAATTAGATTAATTAACATAATTTTGTGTTTTAATATAATTCAAAACTTAATTCATTTTATGATTCATTTGGCTTTATTTATTTATTATATTAATGTTAACTTTAATATTTTATTAAAAAAAAAATTAACCTTCAATATCATATAAAAAAAGATGCAATTTATTGTGTGATAATATTGTATAATTTTAAATAATTTTAATAATTTAATTAATAAAAAACAAATTTGGTGATAAAATTAAAAACATAAACAAAATTTAAGTTTTTTTTTTTTTATCATTATTTCTTCTATTACAAATCTAAATTATCTTTGTATTAATATTTTACTTGAGATCAAATTAAATATATATACTTAACACACTATTTGCCAGAATTAGTTTGTAATACCACTCGATTATTAAATATATATATAAAAAATTATATATGCTTAGAGATAATAAGGAGTTGAATAATTTTATATATTTGAAATTAATTAATTAAATTTTAAATATTTATATAATAATGGTGTATATAAATGAATAGGGTAATATTCCCAATTGATTCAATATATAGAGGTTAGGACCATTTTCTGTAGATTCGTCGGTGGTATAGCCTATAAAGGTAAGGCAATAGTGGCCTTTTTATCTTTTGCACACTCAGCCGAAAGTTGTTCATGCCCTAAATTAAATGGTCCATACAAATCACAAGAAAAATAGATTTTGGTATCCAACATTTATAATAGATATAATTAAATAAAATTTGTCTTATATATTTAAAAACATTAATTTAGTTAATAATTAACCTTTTCTAATGGTTAGCCTAAGTTTCAACTAACATAATCAGAAATAAGAGCTTGCGTATAGATTTTAATTTGTTAGACGAAATCATAGAGATTGTGTTTTGCAATTAATGTCAACTTCCAATTAAGCAAATCAACATTTTCATTTCATTATCATGAATAAAAATTTCAATTAAACATGATTAAATCTTATCCCAATTATACAAGTTATAATAATAATAATTTTATAATTTTTAATATGTTGTTATAAAAAAACAAATTAATAAAAGGAAAAAATATATTTTTTGTTTTAAAAAAATAATCAATTCAAGTGAAAAAATAAAATGGGAGTTATCATCATCAAACATGAAATATATGCAAGGAAATGGGTCATGGGGCTTGACTCTGGCAACCACCCAGAAAGAATTGGAATTAAAGGGCTAAAGCCTCTAACAAAGGGTCACAGACCCCATTGACAATGGCGATCAACGACAATCATTGTGGGCCCAACTCACATGGGTGGAACCCAACCTCCAATATTTGATCCAACGGTGATGGTGTATTCCCGCGGAATCCATGAGTGGATATTGATCGTAGAATTGAGAGTCATGGTCTTCAATATGGGCGGCTAAGCATTGTCCCAAGCTTGTCCCCAAAATGTAAAGACAAACTCCTTTATTTTGCTGTTCATGTGACAAACACACTTAGCTGCCCTCTGTCCAATTTCCTGCGCTTTGATTCCTTCCCTCCATTCCCATCTCACTCTCTCTTTTGGGTCGTCACCTCTATCTGACCATCTCCCCACCAATAATAATAACACTAAATATATAATATATAATACATTCTCTTATTTTATTTTATTTTATATTTGGCTTCAATTAATATTTAACTCAAAATTTTATGATCTAAAAAACAACTCTAAAATCACTAGATCAATATTTATTAATTTCTTATTTTATTATGGTAATTAAGTGGTTTTAAAATTCAAATATTATATATGTTAAATGCATTTATTTCTCTATTTAATTAAAAGTAAATAATTTATGCTAAAAATTGAAATTGAAAAATAACATAAACATAATTATAAATTCTAATTATAATTAACAAGATATTTTTTAAATTACTTAAAATTAATTATTTAAATTTATTTTATTGTCAATTGCATAACTATATTTTTCTTTAAGATTAAAAAAAATTAAACCTAACATGCAATCTCTAACAACAATAAAAATACATATATATATATTTTGTTTATGTGAGATTTGATTGATCAAAATAGTATTAATTGTGAGTTATATAATTATATGTAATTCTTCATTTTAGTGAGAAAAAAGTATACTTAATTAGTTAATATATATATATATTTTTATAACTCAAAAGAATAATAATACATGTTTACTATTATGAAGCAATATGTATTGAAATACATATTTTTTTCATTTTTTTTTATTTATGGAAGGACTCAATGGGCTATAAATTATACAATAGATGATGTAGATTACACAATAAAAGATAATCATTCTCTTACACTCACTATAAATGTGAAATCTCACATAATACGAATGAGAAGATCTGAACTCAAGATCTCTCAATCCAAAAAGCAATATTTTTATCACTTGAGTAGGCCTCAAATGTTATATTTTTTTCATTATAACTAATAAATTATGCATTCATTAATTATTATTCAATATTCACTATTAAATAGTGATATAGTATGGCCCTCCTTATTACCAAAAAATAAAAATAAATAGTGATATAGTATTTCATTTTAAAAAAGAAATTTATCTTTTGATGTACGTAGATTGCACGCGCTATGAGGGACGAAGACGATTGGTACTCTTTTCCCCTAAAAGCAAAGACCTATGCCCCTTAATAAATTTGCCTTTAAATTCATCACCAACTTTCCATCTATAAAATACCTTGAATTTTCCTTTAGCCATTTCACATGCTTTCTCTTTTTCTTTAACAAAAAAGGCATACACAACCTCACCGGAAAATCAAGAAAAGTTTGATATATATAGTAAAGATTTATATATATCTTTAAAACTCCTGTAGAAGTAGGTACCAGAGGAAAATTAAACAAGAATGGCATTTGAGAGAGATAATGAGCTTAATCTTGAGGCCACCGAGCTCAGATTAGGCCTACCAGGCACCACCACCACCACCCCCCATGATCATTTAGACAAGCAAATCCTTCCTGCCACTCCTAAATGCAATAAAAGATCATTAACTGACATAAATCATAAGGACAATAACTCTACCCTCCCAAATCTGAAAAAAACTGACCAAGATCAAGAAACTGCTCCTCCCACCAAGTAAGTCATTTTCTTGATTTATATATTAAATATTAGGGTTATGCATGTTTTTTTATTTTTATTTTCATTTTCATTTTTTATATTTATATAATTAAGTTGAATAGTTCAATAAGTCTTAATTCAGTGGTATTGAAGTAATATAATATCAAATCGGTTATAATGTCATAAGTTCGAATTCTAATGATAATTAAATTATTAAAAAAAAAATAGGTTTAATGGATTAATTAAGATTCAAATAATTAGAAACTTTAGTGTTTAGATTTAATTAAAGTATCATTAAGTCAAAACTTATTATAGGCTATGAATGATTTTGGTTTATGTACTAATATATTTATATATTGCTAGAGAGCTAGGGTTTAATTGGTTTTTTTGGTTCATGTATAGGGCACAAGTGGTAGGGTGGCCGCCGATCAGATCTTACCGGAAAAATTGCTTCCAAGCCAAAAAAATGGAGGTTGATCAGAGTTCTGGAATTTATGTTAAAGTTAGTATGGATGGTGCTCCTTATCTTAGAAAGATTGATTTGAACCTCTACAAAGGTTATCCCGAGCTTCTTAAAGCCTTACAAGACATGTTCAAGTTCAAAGTTGGTAAGTTTACTAATTAATTAAGTAGTGTTCTTATTTATTTATTTATTTATCGAATATTCATTGTAATTAATTATATATTATTAACTTTTTATCAGGTGATTATTCTGAGAGAGAAGGCTACAATGGATCAGAATATGCACCTACTTATGAAGACAAAGATGGAGATTGGATGTTAGCTGGAGATGTTCCATGGAAGTAAGTTCTCTAATTAACTCATATATTATTAATTAATTAATTAATTAATTATATTATTAAAAACTTACAATTAATTAATTGTAATTTTTATTATTACAGTATGTTCATCAATTCCTGCAAGAAGCTTAGAATCATGAAAGGTTCAGAAGCTAGAGGCTTGGGTTCTGTCGTGTAAAGCCCCATATATAATAAATACAACTATATATTAACACAAGCTACTGGCAAATCATTGAATTTTGGTTTAATGGTAAATCAATGCATGCATCTTCAAGAAGAAATATATCTTTTTTTAGCTTGGGCTCTCGAGAAAAAAATTAATTTGGATCCGTTTATATTATCCTTTAATGAAATTAAAAAGTAGAAAACAAAAATTTTCTGGATCTATTGTTTTTTTCTTTTTCTTTTCTACTTTGTGGACTGCACAGAGAAAATTATAGGGATTTTTCTTTTTTTCAGAAGAGATCTTCTTAATAATTGCTGAGAAGATCACAAATCTGTTATGTATAGTTTGGCATATTAATTTGCTTTGAATTAATCGAACTGTACAAAGGAATTAATGAATGATATGTTCACATTTGCCTCATTAATTATTTACTAATATTTATATTATCGCTTTTTTCTTTGTTTGTTTAATTATTAAACTTTTACATTAAATTAAGAAAAAATTCTTACGCATAGATTTATCTCAAATATTAAATTTAATATGATTATTTTGTCTATTTTTTACATAATGAAAAGACACAAATACTCATTTTTGCTTTATATATTTTTATTTTATTGAATTAATATATACATCTAGTGTAGAAAATACTTAGCTTTAAATTAAAAACAGACGAATAGTTTAAGAAATTAATAACTAAATTGCCGACTCCTGTCATTTTTTAATTTTTTGGTAAATTATATGTTGTATCATTGATGCCTGTGACTAAAGATATGAGATAAAAAAGAAAAAAAATATAAGATCAAGGATTTTATATGAATTAAGATTCTGTTTATTTATTATAATCATATATTTTTTTTTTCTCAATAAGAACTTACCATCATTCAATAAAGAGGCATGAAGCTCATTTATTACAACAATATATCAAATTAATAAGTGGATATAAGTTAAAGTCCAAACATAAATTTCCCTAAAATGGGTTTTGAACACTGGGTTTGAAGCTCAAAAATTCACTAGAATCCAAGTATGGTAAAACAAAGGCTCTGAGGCCTACTAACATAATAAAATTACCATCTAACCCCTTAGAGGAATCCTCCCTAACATAAGCTGCCACTGCCCCCCTTTCACCACTTGCGTCGGCTGTGGCCACCAAATGAGAAGGAACTTTGTTGATTGTGGAAAGCTCATAGCTGTATTCTCACACAAAAGCTTGAAATGTTGTAAATAGAGTCTCACCCACCATAGATCCAAAGATTTTAGAGTGGAACAAAACCAGCAGAGGATCTCAAATCTTAGTCAACACAGATCCTGTCGTCGAGATAAGTTTCCTCTGTGAACGACAATTGGACACAACAAAAAATACTAAATTTAAAGCACACATATCTAACGTCGGCGATAACAAAATCTTCTCCTTTTTTCCAATCTCCATTCTTAAGATAATACTCTGAGAAATGGAGCTTGTGCTGAGAAGCCATATATCAACATGCAAAAGCCAAAACCAGATTAAACTGGTAGACAAAAAAAGCCTGATCATGGCGAAGATTATTGAAGATCTACTAAAAACTAGGCATAAAATGTAGGGTTGAGCACGGAACTCGGAAATACCGAACCTTACCAAAAATATCCAGAACCAAAAAATATTCGTTGACCGTTTGACTTTCTCAAAATCGAACCGTTCCGATTTTTTTTTTTTTTGTACAGTTCTAGAGATTAGTAGTTATTCATACCGATAACCGTACCGAACTGAAAAACCGAAACTAGAACCGATTTAAAGAGTTTATATATATATATATATATATATATATATATAAACATACACACATTTTGATATTGAATTAGCAACACATTTAAGGAAATTCAATGTGTGTGTGTGTTTCTAAAACTAGAACCGATTGAATTTCCTTAAATGTGTGGCTAATTCAATATCAAAATGTGTAGGGGTGTAAATGAGTCAAGCCGTTCGCGAGCGACTCGGTGTTCGGCTCGATAAAAAGCTCGTTCGCGTTCGATTCATTTTATAAACGAGTCAAGTTTGAGCCTTACTTTAAGGCTCAATGAATAAACGAGCCGAGCTTTAGTAAAGTTAAGCTCGGCTCGATTAGGCTCACGAATAACTTGATTATAAGCTCGTAAATAGGCTCGCGAACAGTTTGATTAATAGGCTCGTGATTAGCTTGATTATTATTATTAATTTAATAATTTTGACACTTCAAAAAATATATTTTAATATTCCTATAAACTTTTTGATAATTAAATTTGACTAAAATATATATTCTCCTAATTAATATAATCTAATATTTCCTTATTATATAATCTAATATTATAATCTTTAAAAATATTTTTTTATTAATTAATATTTTTGTAATACATGTGATACTCAATTTTATGATTGATTTTTTTTATATTAATTGGATGATTTTACTTTTATATTAGTTTTAAGTATTTTTATTATATTTATTTTATTATAAATAAATATTTAGGAAGTTGAGTATTTTGATAAATTATAAACAAGTTTCAAAACGACTAGAACTTGAGTTCGAACTTAGCTCAATTATAATTTATTAACGAGTCGAGCTCGAGTTTAAATGAGCCAAGTTTGAACATGATTTTTAAGCTCGAGTGAAAAAAATATCGAGTCAAGTCTGAACAAGTTAAAGCTCGGCTCGATTACACCCCTAAAAATGTGTGTGTTTATATATATTGCTATTACATATTTGAAAATAAAATTTTATAATTAATTCTCTCTCTCTCTCTCTCTCTCTCTCTCTCTCTCTCTCTCTCTCTCTCTCTCTCTCTCTCTCTCTCTCTCTCTCTCT
>CATKHJ010540756.1:0-62621 GCA_949750685.1 Vernicia montana
TTCAATTCACCCAAGGTTTTCCAAAACAAGCAACCATCACACTCCTAATCATAATAGAAGTGAAATTCAAGCTTGGTTTAAGAAATTACCTTAAAAATTCTTGATTTCTTGATGAATCTCCATGGATGGAAGAATGGGTGGAAGAGAGGAGAGTTGTGTCTTCAATTTATTGTTAGATCATAGAAATAAAGACAATAGAATAATTCTCTAGTTATATGCCTAGTCATTTCAATTCAATGGTGGAGATTAAATCATTTTCATCCAATGACTACAATTATTTACTATTTATTGAATTTCTATTAATAATTAGTCTATAGATAACTATTAGTATTTTTATGATAGAAAATTTAAATTTTTAATTAAAGAATTTACTTAATTATTTCAAAATGTTGACTAATTGAGATGTGGGACCCATCTCCATTTTAATCTTCCAACTTCACTCTTTTAATTTAATTACAAAAATTTTCCCTTCCTACAACTTAACATGATTGGGCCTCACACTGTATTTTATATATTTCTGTATAATTAATTTGTCATTTCGACAGTTTTTTGCGAAATGACCGTTTTATCATTCTTTTACTTTGTACTTTATTATAATCAATATTGATGCAGTTCATTGAATTTATTTCATTGATTATATTCATAACATTGTTATAAATTCATATATACCATAATATCACAGAAATAGAATTAATTTAAATGCAAAAATTTTATTTGCATTTCACTAGGTCCTGTTTGAGTTCCTATTAATCTCGTCATCTTGACAACCATTTAATTTGACTTTCAATATTATTACTATTCATACTAAGGACTGATGGAGTCCAAGATATTACAAATCTCCTATTGAGTTGCATGACTATAAGTGGTTGATGAGTCAGAGTTGCATCATATTGTTATTAGACAGAGTAATGATGCACATATTTTGAAAACTGTGAAGTTAGCCTTGTGTTGAGATGACAAAATCTTGTTTCTTAGAGGTGACAGGAATTGCGTGTTAGGAGAGTTTGTAAAGTTTTAGTCCAATTTAATTTTTATACACCAGACATATTAAATGCATATTTGTAAGGAATTCTATAAATGAAAAACTTTTAATTACTAGCTTTCTTCATCTAAAAAAAAACCTTGCTTCATAATGGCAACAGGATCACTACAAGATAAAGAGATTAAATTATTAGTCAACAATTAATCAATTAGATTATAGATACACCTATCAATTTTCCGTTCCAACACCAAGTCCTTTATTAATTTCGTTTTTTTTAATAATCTAACACAAAAGAAAAATAAATAAATAAATAAATACAAAACTTTTCATTATTCATGCCATCACCCTATAAACAAAAGTGGTATAATTAAATTAAATTAAAATTTCACCTAATCATGATGGCTACATTGATCATGTGGTAAATTATCATTGGTTGGCTTCTCATAAGTCACAACATTCTTTCTTCACGTCTCTTATAAAGCGAAGAAATAAATTTATTTAATAACACTTTCACGCATATTAAAAATCAAATTTTGGCTTTACGATATAATCAATTAGGTCAATTCCATTTTTTCGTATTTTACACTTATTGTTGTTATTTATTTATTTATTCCATTCTTGGCCTAATTAAAGGCCAAATAAGAGAGATATAATTAATTAATAGACCTTTTGAACTAGGGTTAGTGAAATGAGACAATTAACACTCCCATCAGTAGTACCTAATTAATCCGGCCAAATGACCTCAACGACAAGGCATAATAATAAAATTATTATTATTATTATTATTATTGATGAGGAATAAATCTAGCTCTCATCTTTGAGTCTCGAATTCGAATATGACATCAAGTCCAATTTTTAAGAAAATACGAATGGATCCAAAGAGGCTCAAAAAGAAATATATTCGAGGATGACTTATGGCAAGAACCCCTTAAAGCTCGTCCAAGACGAGGCCATCCTTTTGAAGATATCTCGCCAAGACATTTCTTCTCTAAATCGAGCCCACTTATGAGATTCTTTGTCCTCACTCCAAGCGAGCTTCACTAGATAAGGAGCTGAAATCCCTTACACACTCAGTAATGCCATAATGCATGATTATCAGCACTCAGAACTCGGAGTATGTCAGCCAGTAGCACACCTAGATAGGACAAACCACTTGATCCTGACACCCAGCCAAAATGTGACCCTGACATGAGGCAAGCGGCACAACGGTAGGAGCCTGACACCCCAGGATCTTGTCCGCCCTATCTTGGCTAAGCCTTCTGCAGACCAATGAGAAGGAAATACTTGTGTAACAACCAACTCCTTTTCTTGTTGGCACACATGGTATAAGACAAATATTCTCACATACCACTATTCGTATCTTCATTTTACAACTTCTTATCTTCTTCTTTCATTAGAATATTCTTTCAAGGTCGATCATCTTCTTTATGGAGAACCATAAGAATCAAGCCATTGACTTAGGCATTGGAGAGACCTTGTCAAGTCCAAGTTTGGCACTTTGATACTTGTTCTCTCGTTTTGAAAGTCCAATAAGTTGTCCAAGGCCCAAATATAAGAGATCCATCACCTTTCTTTGAAAATCTCTATATGATTAAATGGTGTCATGATGTGAACCACAAAGACTTGCTTTGAGACCACACGCCAATATGCTTGGAAGTGACCCCCTTGGAAAGCTAAATCAAGTCATTCACACCAAACAAACTCATCTTCATATGTCTTCAACATGGCATCCCCATCTTGGGCTTGAATCAATGTCACCAAGCTTTTGAATTTGATTCCAAGCTTTTCTTCCATTTAGAAGCTTCACTTGAATCTTAGACAGCCCACAACTCATGGATAATAATGATAAGGCTTGATGTGCAATTAACCCCACCTAGGATCATATCACGCCATCTGTGGGAATCGTTTAGTTCAATCATTGGATCTTTTTTGCATTCTCTTCTTTTTTTGAGGATTGTAACACTTACAACTCATTTTTTTCTCATATTTTTAATAAACTCTTATTTCTTGGACCTCAAGAAAACCCCATTTACATAAAAACCCAACGATATTCTCCAGAAAATGCCTCAAATACATCTAATAGATCTGCCCTCCTCAAGCCAAACACCGTTAAGGGAAACTTCCACCCCAAGAGACCATGTCACTTATAATAGAAACACTTTAAGCTCCCAAATTATAAACTCATTCTCAGTTTCCAACCTGACCCCAATTGATAGCTCTATTAATGCTCAACTCCTTACCAATTTAGCTATTCAACTTAGCAATACTGCCCAAACACTACAAGCCCTAGCTCGCCAGCAAACCCCTCATGCTTATAATATAACCATAACACCTGAAATCATGCCTCGCAGCACAACAAGACGTCTTACTTTTGACGAAGAAGCCCAAGATGGGGTAAATTGGGTGGGAAAAGGGAGAGAATGATGTAGTAAGGGGAAAAGGATGGAGTTGGGGAGTAGAAGAGATGGATCAAATAGAAAGAGCAATCCCAGTATAAGAGAGAACTCGACTGGAGGGAACAAAAGGGAAATTAATAGGGAATTAGAGAGGGAGAGATCGAGAGGAGAGTCATATCACCCTTCGAGAAGAAAAGGTAACACGCCTTCTTAAAGGAGTAAAGGGACAAAAAATGAGAGGATAATAACCATTGAGGGAGAGATGGTGGAGAAGAAAAAAATGAACGGAGGTCTCGAAGGCCAGAGAGAGTTAAATGACCAACGAGATAGTGTAATATGAGGTGAGCATAGGAGTGGAGATAGGCATAATAAGAGAGAAGATGGAAGGGAAGAAGGGGCTCATATTGATGAACAACCTAGGAGGGGAGAAGCCAGAAGGGTTGATAGTAGTTGATACGAGGCCCTACTTGTTAGACGATCATATAGAGAGCAAGAGGCGTTGAGCGGACATAAGCCCCATGATATCAAAGCAGAAGTGAAGATTATTTTGGAGGAAATGAGGGGAGACAAAATGAGGAAATGAGCATATAGAAGCTTGTCTTTGGCTCTCAAATCTCCTTTAATTAGGGAGATTCAAGAGTATTAAATGCCAAACAAGTTCAAGCCACCCACAATGAAGAAATATGATGGAGAAGCAGATCCGAGAGTTCATGTCCTAGATTATAAACATGCATTCGAGCTCCAGACAACTAGTAATGTAGTGTTATGTATGGCCTTTCGAGGAACCCTAGAATGAGCTGCAACAAGGTGCTTTGATGGCTTGCCGGAAGAGAGCATTCACTCCTTCCTCCAAATCGCAGAATTATTCATGAAGAGGTTCGCCTCAAGCATCCCAATAGAAAGGAGGACACAGTTCCTTGAAACAGTAACTCAGAAAGAAGGTGAGTCACTACGAAACTACATAGCCAAATTTAATAGAGAGGCTTTGAAAATCATTAGTTTGGACCAGGCTAAAACAGTCAAGGCCCTCCAAAATGGAACGACTTACCATGACTATTTCAGTGCCCTCTGTAGGCATGCACCTCACACCCTAGAGGACGCGTTGGTCCTCGCTCACAAATACATCAGGCAAGATGATGCCTATATTTTTAGCCAATTCTCTAAGAAAAATAAGAGAGAACAAACTAGTGAGGTAAAAAATAGACAGAGAAGGAAGAAATATGAGGAAAGTAAGAAAACAAGAAGGAAGATAAACCTGCTCCTAAGTATTAAGAGACTCGCAAATACATATCACTCAATGCCACGCCAGCAGAAGTATTTGTAGCCTTCATAGACCAAAAAAATAAAAACATCATCGTAATATATGATACATTAACTTAAATTATGCAAATCATGATTTCATATAAAAATATATGATGTTCTCAAGAATCATATGATATTTTAAATGATTTTTTATTTTTTATTATATTACTTATTTAAAAATTACTTATCTTTTTAAGAATGTAATATAGTATTGATTTTGGAAAAAATAACAATTGTATAAAATCATCAAACTATTTACTTATATATTTTGTATATTTGTGCTACTCGACTAGTCCAATAATTAAAACGTATATGACTTATGGATTAAGTGGATAAACATTAACTATTTTCCTAATAAAGAGTAACTTTTGTTAAAAATTGAAAATGCAATTAAATATATAATTTGTTTCCCTTTTACAAATATTTAAAGTGCACATATAAGAAAATTAGGAGTATGTGTATTTTAATCAAATTGAATTACTAAAAAGATTATAAGAGTGTTAAAATATATTTTTTAGAGTACCAAAATTGTTAGGCTAATAATAATAATAATAATAATATTATTATTATTATTATTATAATTATTATTATTATGTAACATAAACTTTTTTTTTTTTAAACTAAACTTCTCAACTATTTAATAAAATAATAAAACATGATATTAGTGAAACTAATTACATGGACATATCATTATTAATTACATAATTACAAAATATAAATCATAAATGTATATATTAATACATTATAAACGAGCCTGCTATTGAGCCTATTAATCGTGGAGAGTAGCAAGATAAAATGGGAAAGGAAAAGGAAAAAAAAAATGATTAATTTTTTGTTTTAATCACCAATAAAATATTTTTTATATTAAAAAACTAGTTTGTATTTTTAATACTTTGCCTTTTAAGAACAATAATATTTTAATTTAATTTTGAACCTTTGGCTAAAATTAAAATCATTTTTCAAATCAGCTAGCTAAATTTATCAAAATTAAAAAGTTTCTTTCAAAATAAAAGAAAAAAAAAATGTCTTTTTGTCATTAAGCATTAATTGTAATAAGCCCAAAAACAAATGTTGTCTACGGTGCTACGGTAGTAGCGTATTCCCTTCAAAATAATTTCTATCTACCCTCTCCTCAAAATATATATATATATATATTGCGGAAAATATTTTTTTGGTAAATATTTTTTAATGTTTGAAACGTTTTGAAAAATTAGTCAATAGAAAATATTTTGCTGATCAATGGAAAATTAAGCAATTTTTAATGAAAATGACATATTTTTTTGGAAAATATTTTTTAATATTTGGAACGTTTTGAAAATTTAGTCAATGGAAAATATTTTACTGATCAATGGAAAATTAAGCAATTTTTAAGGAAAATGACTTTATCTTTTCATTTTTCAGATTTTAACAAACTTTTTATAATGAATATATATATATATATATATATATATATATATATATATATATATATATATATATATATATATATATTAATCCACCGATCATCGATACTCACTACTGGCGACCATCGATGACCACTGTCAGCCTTAGCCAACCACCGACAATCACTATCAATCTTTAGCAACTATCAAATTTACTATTTTTATGTATTTTTTCTCATATTTTTAAAATATGAAATTTCTATATGTTTAAATATGCTTATAGTTTTATAAATTGAAATCTTGAATATTTTTTTAACTAATTTTTAATATTGTAACCAAATAATAAAAATTTAATTCTTTGAAAAATATATTTTTAGAAAATATTTTCATTGAAAAATATTTTCTAAAAATAAGTTATTTTTTACAAAACAAACAGAGTGGAGATTTATTGCTTTTAGATCTTAGAGGGTTAAGATTGATGAGTGATTAGCTTTCAATTATTATGGAGTTTTCTTGTAATCTTTCTTTTAATTTAAATAAAATCTTCATGGCTTATAAAAAAAAATAGAAATTTTAACCCATTTATAGTATGGATAGTGATTGGTAATAATTACATAGTTTTAAAATAACTATTTATAATAATTATATATAAAATTTTAATGAAAATTATGATATAAAAAAATTTGATCTTTTTTAAAAAAATTTCTGATTCCGTCTAAATTATTCAAATATAATTTACCAAAAACATCTAATGACAATGTCAAATGAACACTAAATATATATTTATTCATCAGCGTTACGTTACATAACACAAATCTCTTTTAAAAAAAACGTAAAACCACATAATAATTTTTATACTTTCCATGCATTAAGAGTGCAAAAAAAAATTAAAAAGGAAAGTGACCTAGCATAGTAGCCCCAATTAAATCTTCTTACTCTTTATTTCCTCATATATTATATTTCCTAATACACGATGAATAATTGATCTCAATTTTTGCATATTCCACCAAAAGCAGACAATTTTGTCTTAAATTTCTTTGTGTGAAAAAGGTTAGAATTCCATATTTTCCATTTTTTTCCCTCCAACCATTTATTTCAATTTTGCTCTGCAAACCAATCAATAATACCTTTCCTTATTATATGCCAATCAATAACATCCTTTCTAGAGAAAAGGAAAGTACATCACCCTTATTTAATAAATCTACCAATTATTTCTAAAAATAAATATATTACTTTTTTTTTTGGTGTATTGGACAAAGTAATTAGGAATACACAATGAGTTTTTTTTTTTTTTTTTTTTAAACTTCGATTATTACTTGAATTCAAGACCTCACCGTTTAGGAAATAGTTTTACTAATGAACTAAAAACTCATTAGTAATTTCATATTTAATGTGATTCTCGTTCCATTACATTGTTAATTATTCCATTCGTTTCAAAATATCTGTCGTTTTAAAATTTTAATAAAGTATTTTTTTTTTAATTTTATCATTTTTGTTTATCCGCTAAATATTTGTATTTATATGAGAATATTTTGTATTTTTATTTTTTTAAAATACAATTTATTAAATTTTTTATTTAAAAGATGTCTCACTTTCAAAAGTATATATATATATTAAAATCTAAAAAGACAAAAGGGTATTTTTGAAAAAAAAAAGTATTTGGTGTAATTTCATCTAAAATATATTAAAAACAGTGGCGGATATACATTGTGAGAAGTGGATCCCACTTTTCTACCAAAATTCTTAGGCCTTGTTTGTTTTGAAGAATTTCAGTGATAAATTTTATAAAATCTATGGATTGTAACTCAATTTTTTATTTGATTTGAAAATTTGAACTACATTTCATGAATTTATTAAAATTCATCATACTCCAAAATTTTAAAAAATGAAAGATTTGAAAATTCACATGAGATGTGAGATTTTATTTTATAAATTTTGTTCAAATCCATAGATTTAAAATATATCATGTCAAACGAGACATTAGTATTATATATATTCTATATGATATGGACTCCATTTTTTAAAAAACAAATTTTAATATTATATATATTATATATATAATATAAATCTCACTTTTTTTTTTTTATGTGAATATAAAACTCACTTTAACTATTAACTGGACTCACTAATTAAATATAAATAAAAAAAAATTAAAGAAACATGTATATGTATATAAATGAAGAGAAAAAAAAATACTTTTCATTTGGTCTGTGTGATATATATTCCATTTTATGAATTTGCCGAATCCGTCACATTAAAAGTATTAATTATTTTTATTAATCCGTGATCTATATAGTTATGATTTTCAAATCCGATTCATTTAGGAGGTGAGTTTCAATTCGATGATATCATATCAAGCCAGAGAATAAAATCTCTTATCTAAACCCAAATAAATAATAATATATTTATTTTGTTATTTGAAATAAATATATTATTATTTGAAAATTAAAAACAACTAAAATTAATGGATATATTAACAATGTAGATGGGGTCACAATATAATTTGAGAAAAGATAAAACTTAAAATACACATGATATTTATAAATTTTTAAATATTTAGATTTGAAAAATAAAAATCAAATAAATTTGAAGGACATATCAACAATTTAAGTGGGTCGCAATATATATTTTAGTGATACCAAAACGTAAAAATTATAAAAAATTTAGGAGTTTAAAAAAAATTAATGGGATCATATAATATTTAACAATTCTAGTATGGTCACTTTAAAAATTTTAGTAAGGTCACTACATAAAATTCATATAAATTAGTAGGATTCTTGAAATTTTCAGTGGGATCACGTGACCCCATTGCTCATAACTTGCAGCGGCCTCTGATATTAATATCATATATATATTTTTAAATATAATTATTTTTCTAATTAATAAATTTTATTTAATTAATTAAAAATGAACTTATAAAAACATGTCTAAGATTTTGAAATCGTAATTCACTTGAATTCCAATTCCAAAGTATACCAAACAAACTCTTAGGATATAGTTGGTATGATTATTATTTTTTATTTTTGTTTTTCAAATGTAAAAGAATATTTTATTATTATAATTATTTATTTTGATAGTTAGTGTTCTTAAAATAGAAAAACATGTTATGACAATAAAAGAAAACCATTTAAAAAAAAAAAGTGATTTTATCTATTACACAAGAAAAATCACTTTTAATATAATACAATAAAGAAAAACTCAATTTTAATTTGTACTTCAATAATTTGGAAACGCTAACCTATATTTATCAGTGTTGTTAAAATCGGATCGAACCAGTTAATCGAATTGATTAAATCGGAAATCGACCACTGATCCGATTTTTAAATTACAAAAAATCGAAAAACCATTGAACTGGAAAAAATTGGGAAACCAGTGAACTGGTTGGATTGAAATTTACAAAATGACGTCGTTTTAAATTTAATAAAAATTTTAAAAAAAATAAAAAAAAAATGACAGGAATTAAATCAAATCGATCGGACCGCAAACCTACAAAGAAACTGTTTTAATCTTTGATTCGATTTTAACAACATTGATATTCATTCAATTCAACAAATATGGATATTGCCAGAAATTATCCTGTACCAAATATCATTGTCACCTACTATACATAGACTGCATTGATAATTTGAAAGTTGAAGGGTGATAAAATTTTAGAATATGATATTCTTTTTCTGAATTTCATTCTAGCAAAGTGGTACAGTAGCTATTGAAAATAATCATGGATGGATCTACTAAGGGAGTTGCCTCACTGACTTTTAACATTTTTTTCTTAAAATATATATATTTACAATCCAATAAATTTTGCCTCTTTGTTTACTAAATTACAACTTACAAAAATTTTATTTTTATATAATTGTAAAATTATACTTATAATTTTAGATATTTTTTAAATTAAAAATAAGATTAAATAAAAATAAAAAGGATTTCAACTCATATTTTCTCTCCTTAATCTTATTCATGGACCGTGTGTATGTATGATTGTGCATAGAATTAAAAATTAATTGTCCCTACTAATAATTTTTTTTGGATCTGTCTTGATTGAAATCACTACAAAAAATTAAAAAAAAAAAAATCACTCGATATTACTGTTCTAAAATATGGACAATTGAATTTCATTCACAATTAAAATTGAAGTAGTTAAAAAAATAGTTACCTCCATTTAATTTTTTGTACCTTTTATTAGAAAAAAAAAATGATACATTAAGTAGAACGAAGGTAGATACTCCACACAATAATCATGAAATGTTGTATTCATATTTAAAGAGATCTCATTGTGATGTATTGAATCGAAAATTTAAGATTATGAAATAAATGAAGTTTTTTTTTTTTTTAATTCAAATATATATAAAGAAAATTAATTATGAAATCTCTAAATTTATCATATATATTCTGTTTGTTGTTGAAATTTTTAAGATTTCTATTTTTTTTGTTAGATCGGAAATTAAATTTTTAAGTTTTTATTTTTATAGATTGTCATCTAATTTTATTTTATCACAATGAATAATTAAAATAAATTTTAATTAATTGTAATCAACATTTTTCTAGATCTGTGACTAAAGTAAGGAAACAAAGAATTTCTATTAATTAATTAATAATATAATAATCAAATATGTATTTTATAATATACTTTCTCTATTCTAAAAAAGTTGTCCACTTTCTTTTATCACACTGTTTAAGAAAATATCATTTATGTATTATTTAGTGGATAATGTTTTTAAAATGAAGAGAAATTATTAGGAGGACAGAAGCATGTTCCTCCTACTCACATAAAAGTGAAATTGAAATGAAAATACACCCATATGATTCACTTTTATGTGAGTAGGAGGAGTATGTTTTTGTCCTACTTAATAATTTCTCTAAAATTAATGCCTCAAATTCTAACTTTTTTTTTTTTTTTTTTTTTTTTTTTTTTTTTATGTCTTCCATCACCTTTCTCTCTTGACATATGCATAGAATTGATCGCAAGTCTAGGATCTCGTTCGTTCCACTCAATTAAGAAGAGGAGTATGGATAGAGAATTTTTTCTTTAAACACATAATGATCTGAATTAAAAAAACACATGATTATTTTTTAGTTGAGTTTGGCTCTTAGGATTTGCTCTATGAAACTCGATTGGACCTAATTGAACCCAAAAGTATATATATATATATATATTAAAATAGTAGAAATAGAACTCATATATAACATTTAGTTTCCAAATTTACTTTACACAAATTGAGTAATTTTATTAAATTTATATTTTAAAATATTTTCCATTAATTGGGTCAAGCTGAAACTCAACTTAACATTAAAAAAAAAAATTGTAAGTTCCAGCTTATATGACTAATAAGTAGGTGTGAGCAAATGATCAATTTTGCTTAAAACTAAACCAAATTGAAAAATTAAATAATCGAAATTCTTATTTTTTTTTCACTAAACCAAATTAATTTTAGCATGAAAACTAAATTGAATCAAAAAAAAAAATTTTGATTTAATTTGGTTGGTCGGTTTGAACTATTAAACTTTTTTTTAGGGTTATTTCTTTTTTTTTTTCGATTTTAACTAAAAGAAAATTTGTATAAACCAAACCAAACTGATATACTAAATAAATTGAACTAAACTAATTAATTCGATTTAATTTTTCAATTTGATTCGATTTTACTTCCCAAATTAACAAGTCTACGTATGCACGAAGGGCAAAAACTATTCACCTGATGCCATGACATGAAAAAAATTTATTAAAAAGAAAAAAGAAAAATGGAGACATGAACAAACCTCAAAGAACAAAAAAGGGTAGATTTGTAGACCAGAAGCACCTGATTCTTGTTCGTCAGTTACATTAACCAGCCTACCTTTTTTTTTCCTTTAAAAAATAAATTAATATAATTAATTAATAATTTTATTGTTTACTGAACAAACCTAATTGGCTGCTAGAGACGTTACTGTCACTTTACAGCACACTGTATCTACATGGAGTCATGGACGCCTTCTGCCAATTGCATTTTTACCACGCGCCAATGATACAGCTTCATGGCGCGTGTGTATGTGTGGCACTACCTGTTTTCAAATAAGATTTAAATTATTAGTATAAAAAAAATAATAAAATAAAATAGAGAAAGTGAAAGAATGATTGCGTCACCTGTGGTGGCCTAAGTTGCGGCTAAGACTGCGTTTGGCTTGAGTGCAAGTTTTTGGTAGGGTATAAAAATTAATTATTTTATTTTCGATTTAATTTTTATTAAGTAATGTATTTATTAATATTTGAATACGCGTTTTGTAAAAGTCATTTCCATGTTTGGAAATGGAAATGGAAATGGCAAAAGAATTTTCAAATATATCCCTTTGTTTTAAGATTTTTCATTCAATTGGTATTAAGTTTTTAAGATTTTTTTTTTATTTAATTGAAGGAAAATATGAGGATTTCTAAACTTTAAAAGTCAAAATATAATCCTTGTTAATGATTTTTTAATAATAAATTTAAATGAGGTGAGATTTAAATAGTAATTTTTTTTTTTCTTTTATTGAAAATTTAATGGGTCGAAATAATATTGCATGCTATATAACAAAGAGTAATTTTTCCTTTTAGCAAATCAAATTAGTAAAAAAATTTTATGATTTGAGGGACTTGAACATGAGTTTTTTCACTTTTTACATTTTTAAATGGATGAGAAAATCAACCAAACCACACTTGATTAAAATAAAAAAATTTTCTTGTTTTATAATTCAATTTAAATTGAATTATATTAGTGTGTATCTTTACATTTGATATTTTTATATTAAAAAAATAAATTATTGTTAATGAAATTTGATACTTAGTTATTAAAAAATCTTAAATTTTAGGGTGGGAATTATGAGGTTAAATTTGAAAAGAAAGATTTAAAAAAAAAAAAAAAAATACAAAAGAGACGACACTAGGGAAGACAAGGAGGAGTCTCCGACTCCGACCTCCAAGCCATTTAAATTTATATCATTTATATACAAATAGCTTTTTTTTTTTTTTAATTGACTTTTTTTAAATTTCTAATTAATCTCTCCGAAATCAATTTTTTTTTTATAAATAATTTGAAATGTTAAAATCATTTAATTAATTATTATCTTATAAGTATGATAGATCAATAAAATTTATTTAATTAAAAAAAATTATTTTATGAAAAAATATAATCGATAATTATCATTTGAAATAAAAATTATTGAAAAATTAAAAAAATACTTAGACTTTCATTATTTTATTGTCCTATTAGTTGTGGCTCCCAAATAATTTTTTTTTGTTCCGCCTCTTATACTACTGCATTTCATGACTGGAAGTAGGGGCAAAGTTGTATTTCTCTCTATGTCCAAATCTAGCTTAGAAATTAAGATAACTCTGTATATTTGAAGTTTAATAGATCAAAATAATATTATAAATTACATAATATGAAATAACTCTTTTTTTTAATATTTCTTACTAAATTAGTGATAACATCTTTCACTTTTTTCACTGACTAATCAAATCATATCTAATTGGCAAAATAACTCTATATGACCAAACACAATTAGATGATTTAATAAGAATTATACATATACCTATTTGCTATCTCATCTAATTCAATTTAAATTTGACCAAGACAAGGTAATGCTATTTTTTTTTTTATCAAAAAATATTATATACAAAGTAAATTATAAATACTAGTTCAATATCGAGCAGAAAATAAACATTATCTCGTAAAGTTAATTAATTGATAGAAACTAATAATAAATATTTATTGAAAATACTATTCGGTTAAAAGTTTAAATTAGAAATATCAACTTTCAATATTTTGATATTCTTTTTGTGGAATTTAAATTTAAATTTTCATTATTTTCTAAAAAAAATTATTACAAGCAAGATGAGTATAGTATAGAGTGGAAGGAGGGCCATGATCATAAATCTAACATTCTCAATGCTTCCAAAAGCATTAATCCAAATATTTGAACAAAGAAGAAAAGTAGTATAGTGAAACTCATGTCTAATGTTTCCCTCCAAACCCAAACTAGACCCAATCACACTGGTAAACAAGCTGTCAACACCATCTCTTTTTTGTTTGAAGTTTCAACTTTCCCCTTCAATTTTTTTTTTTAATTTTTATTAAAATTTCCCTCCTCAACTAATTTTTTAAAAAAATATTTACAATTTTACAACTAATAAATTTAATATTTTTATAAATTTAATCTTGATATTATCATTATTGAAGAAAAATAAGATTTTAATATATTAAAGTATTTAAATTTCAAATTTTAATAATTAAAATATAATTTGATTAAAACATCAAGAATTAAAATAGGATGAAAATTTATGATTTCAAATTAAAATAAAATATTAATTATCAAATTTTAAGAAAAAATATTATTAAAATTTAACATTAATAAAAATTAAACTCTACCACATTTTCAAAGTGGTGTCATCTTACAAAATATTATTAAATGAAATCACACACAAATATTAGAGTAATTATCATAATTTAATTATAGGTATTAATAATAATAGTTTAAATTTTAAAAAATTTATTTAAAAAAAAAAAACCCAGCTGGAGTAGAGAGCAGAGACCAGGTGTGGAATAGCTATAAGAGCATCAAGTCCCACTAACACAATTCCCCCTTTTACTCTGCTTTTCGTTTCTCTCTCTTACCCGTTCATTAGCCCAACTCACCCTCATGGACCCACCACCACCACCTCAACCCCCACCGGCTCCACCTCTCTCCGCCACTGCCACCACCGTTGTCACTACCGCCACCACCACCTTGCCTCCTCACCTAACAACCACCAACTCTACACCCGCAACCTACCCAGACTCCATCGATTCTTCCCCTCGCTCCCGCACCACAGATTCATACTTCGATGACCCACCTCTCCTTTCATCCAAGCTCCGTCTTATGTGTTCTTACGGTGGTCATATTGTGCCTCGCCCTCACGATAAGTCGTTGTGCTATGTCGGCGGTGATACCCGTATCGTTGTTGTTGACCGCCACACCACTCTTTCTTCTCTGTCTTCTCGGCTATCAAATACTCTGCTTAATGACCGCCCTTTCACTCTCAAGTATCAGCTCCCCAGCGAAGACTTGGATTCTCTAATTTCGGTCACTACAGATGAAGATTTGGAAAATATGATCGATGAGTATGACCGTACTAATAATAACGCTGCTAATTCTTCGAAACCATCGCGGCTGCGTTTGTTTTTGTTCCCGTTGAAGCCGGATTCTTCGCAGTCAATTGGGCCGATTCTGGAAAGTAGTGCCAAGTCTGATGACTGGTTCTTGAATGCGTTGAATGGGGCAACTGGGTTGTTGAATAGAGGGTTTTCTGATTCTGCTTCGGTCAATTGCTTGCTGGGTCTCGATGATGATGGTCTAAACGGGAACAATAATATTGATTTAGTTGGTGGTGGTGTTAGAGATGTGGAGGGGTCGCAGAAAAATGCGAAGCAAGGTCAGGATGTTCATTCTGTGCCGGATTCTCCGATGTTGGAGACTACTTCGTCATTTGGGTCCACTTCTTCTTCTCCTTCGCTTGCCAATTTGCCTCCCATAAGAGTTCATGTGGAAGATAGTGCTGGTAGTGGTGGTGGAGTTGGAGGGGTTAGAGGGGTTTTGCATGATCAGAAGGTAGTGGGTATTGAGGAGCAGTTTGCTCAAATTAGTGTTGGTGGGGGTAGTGGTGGTGTTGGGCAAAAGCAAGATGAGGGTTTTGTGGTTCTATCATCGCCGCCGCCGATGCCAGGTTCAATCCCTATTTCGGGTGTGCCGGTGGGCTCTACGATGTTAGTTGGGGAGTACCAGAATCGGGTTTTCTCTGATGATGAGAGATCGGACCATGGGGTTCCAGTTGGTTATAGAAAGCCGCCTCCACCTCAAACACAGCCACAGACACTGGTTCCTCAGACACAACAGAAGTCGAGTGGTGGTGGTGGCGGCAGCGGCGGTGCTGTTGATTTACCTTCTCCAGATTCAGTTTCAAGGTACTTGTATTATCACACACTTTATTTTTTTTTATTTTTATGCATTTGATATGTTTTATATTTGAATGATATGGATACATTAATAGTTCCATTTCCATTGTGAAGAAATGATCAGAATTTGAATTGGGTTCTTGGTGTTTGTTTTAATGTTTCAGTGATAGTAGCCTTGGCAATGCTATAAATCGTCAAAAACCTATGATTTATCAAGATCAGGTTATGCAATTCCCATCTGGAGTCAACAGGGTTCCTACTAATCCTGTTGATCCTAAGATCAATATCTCCGATCCAAATCCCAGGGTTCAAATTCAGCAACAGGTTCAGGATTCTGGGTATGTATTGCAACCTCAATTCGAACAACAGCAACAGCAACCACAACAATTCATACATGCTGGTGCTCATTACATTCAACATCACCCTACAGGGGCAGTGCCCATCTCGGCATATTACCCTGTTTACCCTCCCCAGCAGCAACACCATCACCAACATCATCACCAGCTCGATCAGCAATACCCAGTGTATTATGTGTCGGCAAGGCAACCCCAGGCTTATAATATGCCTGTGCAGCAATCTAGTATCAGTGAACCCACACCTTCAGCCTCTTCTACCCGTCCCCAAACACCTCCCAATCCTACCATGGTAGCTCCTCCTGGAAATTATAATCCCATGAGAAATGCTCCAATTGCTAAACCTGAAATGGCCACTGCAGGCATGTATAGAACAACAACTACTGGCACACCACAATTAGTTCAGGTCCCTTCTAACCAGCATCAACAGCAGTATGTTGGTTACTCCCAAGTACATCACCAATCTCAGTCTGTTGCTCCTACTTCTGCTGGCCCTGCTAATTATGCTTATGAGTTTGCTGATCCTGGTCATGCTCAGATATACTATACTCAGCCTCTTGCACCCACAATGCCTTCCCATTACCAAACTATGACTTTGCCAGAAACTTCTGCTCAGCATCCCACTGACAACATCAAGCAGCAGATTAGAACTTCACAGCCAATATAAGCTTATTGGTAAAGGAGAAAGGAGAAACAATTTTGAAAAAAGGGGTGTGGTTTATATCTTTATATTTTCTGTTTAGCAACTGTCTTTCTATTGGTATTGGTTTGTGGCTATGTATTTGTGGTAGATAATAAGGAACTTTGCTCATCTTTACCCTTTCTTGTATGTCATATTGTTACTGTCATAGGAAATGAAAGCAGTCTGGGATTATACTGTAAAAGCTCAAACTTCATATATTTGTGTGCTGTGCAGTTCATATATCAGTTACTGAATAAATGTTTATATAAAGTGGTAAGAGCTTTCAATCAAATCTTATGTTTTAGATGTTTCGTTCATGAGATACTGGATTCCTTGTGGCCTCCTACATTTTGCTAAAATTATTGTTTGTAGGTCTCTTATATGAGCTGATCCTGTTATTTGAAAGTTTACTTGAAGAAAATTATCGACAAGAGTATTCTATGATTTGTGACTAAATCACTGAGGCAATCCTTGGCTGAACCATTTAAAATTGATCTCCATACATTCTTTAAGAAGCAGCTGGATTTTCAGATATGCAGCAGCAGCAGCAACATCCATGTTCTAACAGAGAGATGTTTATGTCCTCTAGTTCTTTATATCTCTTCTTGTGGAATCTTATGAGAGTTGTTCCCTCATAACTTGTGCATATACTCTATCATAGAATGTACTAAGATAGCAGTTATAGAAGGAGAATGAGCCTACTCTCATTCTTTAGTCTAAGCTTTTATCTTTATAAGCTATTGAAAAAAAAAATCTCTTTAAGAGCAGGGAATTTAAGTTTGACTCAATTGTAAGTTGAAAGATACACAGAGATTCCTATCATACTAAAACTAAGGGATCGTTTGGCTCATTAAATAGCAATGTAGCTCGGAATATGATGAAAATAAAATAATTATTTCGTGCGGAATAGTTATTTTTAATTTTATTTTAAATTCAGACGTTAAATAATTATTTTATGAAATTTTAAACATATAATATATAATGTATAAATTTTATAAAGAGCGAAAAATAGTTATTTTATCTAAGAAATAACTATTAATTCTATTGTTTTTGTATCTCATTCTGTTCTGTGAGTCAAACGATTTCCAATGTGAAAATTGATTTATATGCTTAATATTATGTGTATTTAGAGCATTAGCTTTTACTTATTTTTCTTATAAAAAATATTTATCTTCTTCTTCTATGCCTTACGTAGGAATGGCTATTGCCAAACTTTGAGACAAGAGAGAGATTTATGCGTGAAGTTAGATGCAAGGTTAGGATTGCCATGTTCCAAAATAGGGGACTCAATTCATAGTATGAAATCATACCCATTAGTTCTTTCTTTGAAAATGACACTAACTTTATCAAAATTCTACATTATTTGAATCATATCAACCGTTGGAATTTACTTAAATCTACTATGCTTAAAAGAAAAGTTTTCTAAAGAACACAACAAATACAGTAGAACAATACAAAATCCAATTTTCTTTTTTTCGTCAAGCTCATGAGATCAAATTTGAACCTAATATTATTTTTCTTTATAAAAATCTTAATTATTTCACATCCTAACAAATATTTATAAGAATCTTTATTATATTTATATGATTGATACCAAAATTATAAAGTAAGATAAATAAAATATTTAAGAATGTTCTGAGTCGCTTATTACAAATATTATTATGGATAATAAATTCAAAAATCATAAGCACGTTATTTCATATACCAAGTGATTATCGTGTGAGTCTGAAATTGCAGGGGGGGGGGGGGTACAGAGCAGTAGATTCTTTGTGTTTTTATTATGACAGCGATTAAGGTTTGTTGTTAAACCATGTACTAAACGTCCAAGGTTTTAGGTTTTCGATGTGGGAAGTGGGTAATTAGGCCAAATAAACATGTGTTTTTGCAAACTTTAAATTTGTCGCCACTCGTTAAAAGCTGTTACCTTTGGTGGGTGCTATGCTAATGGGATCTTGCCTTGTCTAAAAAGTCTTTGGCTTAAGCAAAATTAGGACTTGTTGCTGTGCATAAATTATGTGAAATATTGAAGTTTGTACATATTTTGCGAAATAAATCTTCGATTAATATATTATTGACTTTAAATGAGATTTGCATATATATATATATATATATATATATATTTTGAAGTATCATAAAAAGGAATCAGATTTAAATTTATTGTGAAATCGCATATATCATCATTGTTAGATTTTCCTTGTTTACAAATTTACATTTATTAGATCATATATGCTTTAATTTTCTTAGAGTAATGGAGATCATGCATCAAATTAGATTTTAATCAATACATTAGTAATTTCGAGAGAAGTTTTAAAAATTTTAAATCTAGATGATTTTTTGTATTTCTTTCTTAAAAAAAATAAAAACTGTGATCTATAATTTGTAGACGGAAGTTGTAATAATAAAAAAGGTTTGATATTTTAGATTTGACACTCTCTACATTCAACGTTCAAAACTTGAAAAGGTCACATCTAGGCGTGCTTCTAAGAAGGAATACAAAAAAAAAAAATGTCATCCTTACCCGCGCCTACAATTGCAAATGTCATGCTAGAAATGTAAGACAAGCTTGGCGTATTACTATTGATTAATACGTTACAACAATACAATCACTGAAAGCTTCTTCGTGATAGGCACACCACAGCTACCATACCATCTCAATGGCTGCCTTCATCAGTATGTATATGAGATTAGGACTCTTATAATCTCATGTCACAAAATAGCAACCCTGCCTTTGGGAGTTTGGGACCACACAGACCTAGTCTTAAACAACTGCTGGATTTTTCCAAATGCAAATTCATTATCATTGATCAAATGTAAGTAAATATCTCATCCATCCTAGATTGATTAATTGATTGATAAATGCCATTACAAAATTGCCTATAGGTACAAATAGGTTTATGTAATTAATTAATAATCACGTCGAACACTCTCACACACTGATCAGCTCCACAAGTAGCAAGTTGCAAACTCTTGCAATCTTCACTCTTTTCCTGGTTTCTCCATGAAATACGGTTCACTGAAGAAACATGGCACATGGAAGGATCAAGCCATACAGCAAGGGTAGCAGCTACGACTGGTAATGTATCCTCCGATCTTCTAACCGTAAGACTCCACAGTTCAATTAGCCCGTTTTCCATTCCGACTGCTAGAAACCCGTGATTTCTTTGCCGATCAATGCCAACCCAAGATAAAGCAGTAACACTGCTATTGAATTGTGGTAGAGTCATCATCTGCTTAACTGAAGATTCTTTCTCCACGGCCCAGATCTTCACTGTTTTGTCCCTTGAACCAGTTGCAAATTCATGACCGAATGGATTCCAAGAACATGACCATATAATTCTTTTGTGTGCCTCCTGCCTTGCTAGAAGCTGATAACCAATCTCATCTTTGCCTGTACAAATGTTAAAAAACAAATCAAGAAGGCAATCAATATCGTGAAGTTTCATTATTCATAACACATCAGACATTTAGACTAATCGACAGTGACAAAAAAAATATTCCATCATGTATCCAAATCAACCTTATCCATTCACTCGCTATGGTAATCTGTCAGTTTCATAAATGCAAGAATGGGAAAATGAAATGGACATATTATTTAATAATGTCCCATTTTGGCAGAAAATCTTTGAAAAATAAACAATCTGTCCGGAGGGTCAGAAGATACAATGCTACAAGTAATCTCTGAATAACAGAAACAAAATCATCTATGTATGCAAAGAAGTGCAATACTGGTGGTATCTTAAAGTTCTGCAGCTGCTGGATTCTATGCTTTCACCCTATATTTCACATTTCAATAGGAGAAAAAAAAAAAAAAAAAAAAAACTGTAACAATTGTTTACTCTTGCCCTCCACTTCAGTGCAAATCTGTTGGCTAACCACACAAAATAAATGCAAATTCCCAGATATCGTGTCCTCAATAAGAATTGGATATCCCCATTTTATCTCAAAACCATCAGTCTAAGACAGAGATCCAATTCCAAGGACCCAATAAAGCAATACAGCAATTCATCAATCCATTTACTGGGTGTGGAGGATAAATAGCAGAATTACATTCCTCAGAAATGCATTTCTTATTTATATATTTTCATTAATAATTTTTCACCAATAAGATTAAATATGCCACACATGATTAACTTTCTGAGTGGAAAGACACAGCATCAAGAGCCAGTGTGTAAATGCACATTAAGAAATACCTGTTTTTCTGATTGTGAAAATGGAGAATTGTCGATCTCTGGAGACAGCTAAAAGCATATTGTCATCATGAGAGAATTCGATCTGTGTCACTGTTAAGCTATGAGACTGCAAACGACCAACTGTCTTCCATGAACCCACTTGCCATAACAAAATTTCTGCTACTGTTGCTGATTGGGCCTGCAAGACATACAGTCATGAGCAATGATTCGCAATTCCCAAATACATCCTGAATGCAGCACATATTGGGTGCTAGAGAGAAAAATTAGAAACCAAACATTTGAGCTGCCTGGAAAACCATTGAAATTACAGCAAACCAATGTCTTACATGATGTATAATGTGCTCATGCTTTTAATAGTTACTTTTAACTTATTCAATCATTTCGCTACACACTATAAAACAAAAACATAGGCCTACTTAATTTCAAGCAAGTGCTTCACTTTCTACATGGAACCATCCTCTAAAATGTATCCCTCATATGCAATAGACAACATAATGGACCACTGCACTTTACAAGGAAACTATGCACACTTAGGCCAATAATACTAGTGGACGTCCACAAGTGCACTCTAAGTGTATTTTTCCCTGTTATTGTGTTAATAATTTGCAAAATCAGTAATATCAGTAGCAACCATCAAAATATAGCCCATATAATACAAGAGGTAAGCCACTGAAGTGTGATAGTGTAATTCAGTATTATTACACAAACAGTCATTCATGGCGTTCCCAATAGGTGCCACTCATAGCTTGTATGAATTTATACTGACAATGTCACATCCTCTTTTTGTCATTTAATTTCATGCAGAGAAAGCATATCTCCAAGATACCTTACAAATAAAAGAACTTCCCCCTCTGTGCTTTTTAGGAGTTCCCATATGTTTATTTAGGTGGTCCCCAGTTTTGACTGTTTAAACATTACCATTTTCTGGCTGACCGGAATATCAGCCAAAGTAAGATGCAATAATTGTTACTTCGAAACCAATGATAAAAACATCCTAACATGTTTATTAATTGCAGCCAGTAGACACCTCTAAAATGTAATTCTAAGTATCTCATAAATGATTCATTAAGCATCCACAGGCTTAGCTTGGCGGTTAGTGCATATCTCAACTTGGGCAAAGTCTCAAGTTTGAGTCCCCTCCCCTCCTTGTAAACCAAAAAAAAAAAAAAGATTCATTATTCACTCCCTAAACATGTTTCTCGCCAGAAACATAATAGTCCAAAAACAACTTCTTACAAACATCCAAAGCTGAATACTATAACCAATGCAATTCTAAATCTTTCCAAATATAAGAATTTGTTGAAGCGGTGAATCAAACCAAAATATGATAATATATTGGAAAGAGAAAAAAAAAAAAAAAAAAAAACAGATATAAGCATTGTTTTGCCCCCATGCCAAAACAAGGAAAGAACTATGTAGGATAGTGGTTGAACTAAAGAAGACACCTAACTGCTGGCAAATTTAGGCCCTATGACATTGTCGATGAGTTCACCAAATCATTTAAATAAATTTAGCAGTATGGTATCGGAAGATAAATCTACCTTGCATGATGAAGCAACAAGCTTTCCCTCATGATCACAGCATAAAGAAAACAACTCATTCCCATGACCATAAAGTTTGTGAGACTCTGGCCATAGAGTGTGGTATGACAGTTGATCTTCTATGGGAGGTTCTGTGAACACAACTGGAACTGCATCAGGAATGCTTTCAAGGGTATCAGGACCATCATTCCCATTTCTATCTGGAGTCTCATGCACAGCTGCAAAAGAAAATCACCCATCAAAATGCTTTCTAATGTTTAAAACTTGTAGCATAGGCAGCTCGTCACTCAGTATCTTGATCTTCTCACACAGAAGGGAAGAACTACAGGATACTTTTAAGAAGATAAAATTCGAGATAAAAATTGAAAAGAAAAAAGTGAGTTGTCTTTTTTTGTTGTTGGTTACTTAACCACGTATATGTTTATGTAGTTGAAGGTGAGATAATATCCAAGCGTGGTATGGAACAGACACATGAACCAATTCCCCATGTAAGAAGGTAATTGGCAAAGGTTTTGTATGAACAAGAAATGCACATTGAATATCCCCACTCAGATCCCTGACCAGTTAAAATCACCAAAAGTGTTTTCTTTTCTTAGTTACAAAGAATTATTTTACTTGAAAGCAATAACTATGCATGCCCGAAGGCTAATGCCTCCTCAACATGACGAAGAGGGTCATGTTTCACCAATCAAAAAAACTTACTCAACTTCTTGTGCGATATCAAACTCCATATTAATTTCTTATCTAAGGAATAGGTTTTATTCCATTGCCTCTCTCCTTTAATAAAATGCTCAAAGAGTGAACCTTTTTCACACTTAATGAGCCCTATCAAATTAAAAGATTACAAGTGGAAGAAAAATTTTCACCTGTTGATCTTATGCCTAAAACCATCGAATTAAGCTCCAGTGCTCACTGAATTAAATATACAGCAGCAGGCCAAATGGTATGAATGAGTATTTCTAACAGATTGGATCAGACATGAGAAAATAGATCAATCAGGGACAATAGATCCCAGATAATAGCAAATAAGCCGAAATAAACCAAAAACATCAGACATTCGACAAAATCGCCTCATCTAGCAGAAGCAAATAATGTCTGAATCTAGATGTGGCAAATGGGTGGGTATGTGTTGCATCAAATGGGGGTGGTTGAAAAGATCCATCTACTATCTATCAAACCCAAGTCTACCCTAACCCTGTCCATTTACCCAGTTATTACTAAATTTAGATACAATATAATAATAACACAATTCCATCCATGCATTACTGACCCATGATCTTGACCTAAACCTGGATCCAACCCATGACAGAACCCTACATATTTTTAGTTTACTTTTTAAGTATTTTATCATTATTCTGCTAATACATAAGAATGTCAGCTGCAATAGAAAACATTGTGTTTGTAAAATCAAATAACAATCATTTTATGTATTTAAATAAAAAGCAAATCAAATAAGCACCCAAAAAAACGATGATTTAATGACAATAGGCATAGGTGCAGTCAAATAAAAGACAAACAACGGACTCAAAAATATAATTAAGGGGGAAAATGAACTAAGATATCAGTTAGAGAATTGAAAATGAAATTCTGGCCCTATTTACTTGATAGAGAGAAAAAAGAAAAGAAAACCTTCGTTAATATCACAAAGGAAAAAAATATGATGTCGGGAGATCCAAAAGTGGCACTAGATTGATATATTCAAGAATTGAACTTAAACTCATAAGCGTTCACTCCACATGAAGGTTTTCTATATAAAACTAACAAAACATGCAACTAATTGAATAGAGAACAAAGTAACAGAAGCACAAACTAAGAATACATTTGACAAAGATGGGCGAATCTACCATAAGCTCTGTAATGATGTCAGCAGTGACAGGTGTGTTGCTGCCAGAATCACAACTGGAAAAATTGATGCAGCAGTTATTAAAGCAGCAAGTTGGGAAGGGTTGAAAGAGCTGTGATTAGTTTGTAATACTCTTTTTGTTAATGGGCTAATTGACACCCATACCCAATTTAATCCAACCCGTTTAAATGCAGGTTTACTTTTCCATGATCCATACCCACATTTGTGTGGATTAGGGTAAGTGGTATGGGTGGGAAATGGGAATTGCCAGATCTATCTGAGGCTCTTATATTTATAGTAGTACAGATATTAGTAACTCCTGGAATAGGTGTCTACAGGAATTTTAAGTAGCAAAAAAGAAAAGATTTTGCTAGAGAGAGAGAGACTTACAATGCACATATATAGGTTTCTGTGACAGACCAAGAGCAGACATGTTTGCACCCAAAATCTGAATATCTGATTGGAGGTCCTCAGGAAAACTAGACATTTGAGAAGTGGCATGATTCAATGTCTTCAAAAATGACAAGGGAGCTTCAAAAACTCTGGCAACTTTCTCATCAGCTCCACTAACAAACCGATGGTTCCCCTTTCCTTGGATTATGGATGCACAGTTAATATCATGACCATGAACTTGAGGGCGAGCAATTTCATGCCAGGACTCCCTATTTGGGGGAGAAACTTCATTTTTCCATGGGGAAAAAATACGAGTTGTCTGGAATGAAAGGTTGAAACATAAACAATGGCTAGCTTAGGTAACACATAAAATTCAGATGCATGCAGTTCAAAATCATGTCAATTTATTTTTATTCAGTGGTCCAAAATAGCTTTTTCAAGCCTCCATATGGAAATAGAACTTCAAAAAATTCCATTTTAACTACTTTCAATTTCTATAAAGACTGTCAAGCAGGCTATTGCAATTTTCTTCTTGCAATTATTTTGTTGACCTTTTCTTCTAAGTCCAAGAATTAGAAGCATGTTAGAAGACTATGGAATTTCACTTGCTTAATAGAATGCAGAAAGCTGAGAGGATAAGAATTGATGTTTGTTTAGTCATTAGAGTATAATCACATAGGAAAAACCCCAAAATATACTAACTGCCAGGTACACCCTAACTTTAGAATGTTAAATGGCACCTATTCATATCATAGACATAATGTTTGACTTACATTGCATACCACAAACCTTGAGTATAAATCCTAATAAAGTCTGTGATGTTAAATTAATTTATATACCTTCTTACTTGTGAACTTTCCTGTATTAAGAATTTAAAGTCAGAATTCCATTTATATCCATCAAATTATTTAATAAATGCTACATGATTAACTTTTCAATTTGTACAGTTGACAGGTATTTAACCCATTCACAATCATCTGTAGAAACCTACAAGGACATTTGTAACTGTCACAGGTGATAAAGAGAAAAAGTACATAACTATAAGGGCACCATATATAGAAAATCAAAAGCTTCAGCCAGAGGATAAATTCTTTTGGCACACAACAGTTCATCCTCTAACTACACTCAGAACCATAAGCCTGTAACCAGATATTTCAAAATTGTCAAACGCATTCAAGAAACTACTTCATATCATGAAAAGCACATTACCTGGTCATGACTAACTGATAATATGTATTCACCAGATCTAGCCCAAGTAATGTCTGTCACCGCAGCAAAGTGCCCAGATGGGACCTTTTGTGGTTGCCAATTGTCCATGTTAACACCAACATTTTTCCACATATGGAAAGCTCCACCATATCCATGTGCTAAAATTGATTTTCCATCTGAACTCCAGTGACCCCCATAAAACCCTAGAGCAGAATGACTCAACTCCCCAACAGTGACTATATTCATCCAGATGCCAGTTGTCCTTTCAGGTTGCCAGATCATCATTGTCTTGTCCATTGAAGCTGATAAAATGCTTTGAGGTTGATGGTAGGTAGTCCCTTCAGCATCTGTGATTAAAGGGGGTTGCCACTCCACTGAGTACACCCAATCCTCGTGTCCAATTAGAAGAGATTCTAATGATATCTGATAAGAGGAAGAGCCAGCCACAAGTACAGGACCTTCAATATAAGATGCCAGGCTTATCTTCTCTTTCCTGTATGTGCCCTCATTGTTGGCTAGTGAACCTCGTAGAGCCATCTTCCATATGCGTATGCCTTTGTCTTGAGATGAACTTACCAGTAGAATGCTATTTGCTTCACCATCCACACATATAGGTAATGAGAAGTCCAAACTCCTGATCCAATCGGTATGTGCTTTCAACTCACAAGCATGAATAAACTGGATAACAAGCATAAAAAGTTGCATTATGTTTTAGCAGCCTGCAGAGAAAAAATGTAAGAAAATCCATAGTTAGATAAAGGTAGATAATTGAAGTCTAAATACCTTTCCTTTCCTCTCCCCACAATACAGATGAACCTTGCTATCTAGACCCCCCATTGCAAGGACTATATGCTTGGAATTTCCAGGTAATTCTGCCAACGATAGAGCCACCATTGGCTTTGAGCCAACAAAGAGGGTCTCTAGACATGACAATTTACATTCACCTAAAACAGACATAATTTGATCATCATCAAAAACAATTCATTCAACTCTTTTACACATGATAACAAAAATGCTACTTTAGCATAAACTGTTTACAGAACCCATCCACATAAAATATAGATGCAGAATAGTACCGAGTGATCATTCATACTAATGTGTGTTATTGATTCCAAGCACCATTAAGATGTCAAAGCTGCATCCAAAGCCTGTAGCTTGGTTGCATTCTGCATTGCAATAATGATTCCTAGGTTCAAACAAAGCTTTACTGAAATTTAAGTATTTAACTATTTAAGAGAAAATAACAAATTTATTTCATATTCATAACAAGGCAACAACTTATCCCAATTAATCCAACAAAAAAAAAAAAGAAACTATATGAGGCCAGGTGAAGTTTTGGTAGCAGTACATCTCAATCATCACATAAAAAAATCTTTTGTTTAATTATACAGTTTGCTAGGACAAGAAGAAGCATCTGGATTGGCATCAATTTGCTGCCGAACTTATTCCAATTCCAAGGTCTTGGATCAAATCAGCACATCTAGTCATCTATATTGATTCAATCCGAGATCTCTTATTGATTTTTTTTTTTTTTTTTTTTTTGGTTTACAAAGAGAGGAGGGAGTCTTGAACTTGTGACCTTGCCCAAGTTGAGATATGCACCAACCAACAGGCAAAGCTTATGGGTGCATCTCTTATTGAACTTTGTTAAGTAGTGTAATTTAATTAGAAGCATATGTATGTCTCATCTGAGAAATCCTTTCAGCACAACATCATAATTTTTCAAACAGGTAAGCAGCAAAAATAAACAAATAAATAAAAAGAAAAGAAGCTCAGTGCACTCAACCACCAAAATTCTTAGCAATTTGAGAAAACTAAGTCAGAATTTAAATAAAAAAGAAATGAAGGTCTGTGGGAAAAAATGAAAAGCCCACTCGTATAGAAAAACTTTTGACACACATTTTATGGTAATAACAAGAACATCCCTATATTTAAGTTCTAGTGATGAAAGAGAGACAAAAACAAGCACTAATTTTCACTCACCTCCAGAAGAAGGGAGGATCAGTTCCCATATATAAACTATGCCATCAGAAGAAGTGGATACAAAGGTTGCTTCAGTTTGAGAAACCATAATTCCATTGATGCATGTAACACCCTTCTTGTGTGATTGTGGTAATTGTAACACTTGCCTCCACTATAAGCAAAAGCCAAGAGAAGAAAAAAAGAAGAAATAATTGTAGATTAAGTCTTCAATAGAACAACAGTCAACCAATTTCTTTCTAGTGAATCTTTGATATGCAGAAATATAAATCCCTCAAGTACCACCAAACAAGAAGGGTCATGGCTGTGGCAGTTATGAGTTAAAGATGTGAGCTAATGTGCAAGTTACACAGCCTATGAAATGAAATAAAGAGAAAATGGGCAACATATTCCAGAACACAAAAATGCATGAAACATCAGTTTTATTAGACTTAATAACCAAAAGAACCCACACCTTTTTTGAAAAATTGCAATTGTACCCAAACCTTTCAAAATAGGCAATTTTACCCTAATTTTGAAATTAAGTTGCAATTATCCCATTTGACAAAATAAAAATAAAAATTAGCCTATTAGACCTATTATTTTTTCTAGCCAGTTATCATTAAACTCAACTCTATCATTAATCTCCATTAATCTCTTATCAATTGTAAAAAAATGATGGGCATAATTTTGCCTAAATGGGTACAATTGCAACTAAGTTTCGAAACTAGGATAAATAAGTTCATTTTGAAAGTTTTGGATACAATTACAACTTTTCAAAAAGGTTGGGGTTTTTTGGCCATTAAGCTTTTTTATTTTTATAAGAACAGTTGCATTCAACAATAAAAATTGAAGTTAGTGAAAACAGACACCTTTTTGTCAGCAAGAGAGAATTCCCATAGAATAATGGCACCATCTGCATCTCCAGAGAGCAGATAATGCTGCTCTAAGTGTTTTGCTGTTGACAAATAACAAAGTTCAAGTTCATTAAGGAGCAAAAACAACCAATTGAAACAAAAGAATGCAATATTGTGGTTTTTATTCATCTGAGGCTTTTTAATTATTTGGTACCTCATTAAATTAACTAACTATTATTCATGAAATAGGAGAAAGGAAGAGGGGAAAAAAGAATTGTAATTTTGCCAATTAGAAAAACTAGATAGTTAAAAGCAAATAAAATTTAAAAATCCCTTATGATTTTTTTTTTAATTTTTTGGCTCCATTTTTTAACAAAACTCAACAACAAAACTAAAATAATAATCAACTAATCATTGGTAAACTAATTCGAATTAGAAATTATAACTTTTTTATTTAAAAGTTCCAAACTTTAACAACTAAAACAAACAACTTAACAATTGAACACTACCCATAAACATAAAAAAGAAAAGGGTACCTCTAAATGCAAATTTGTTGCTTGGAATCCAATGGGTACAATTAACAGAGGCATTATGACCCGGAAGTGTAGTCAAAATTTGAGCAGTCTGCTCCATTTTTGTAAGAAATATAAAAGAAATTAGAACACAAGATCACACTTGACAATACGAGTTTCAAAGATCAAAAAGAGAAAGAGAGACAGAGATGGAGACCTTAGGGCAGAAAATTGCGACTGCGTTTTGGGCACCGAAAGAGACTAAATCAGAGGCGCCCCAAGAGACATTGTTCACTATTCTGTTGCATCCTGCTCCAATAAATACTCTCTTAACTTCAACTTTACTGTTATTATTATTATCATTTGCAGACATAATGATGATTTTTGCGGAGAAAAGAGTTCAAGTGACAGTTACTTTTAGCAGAAATCGAGCTCAAAGTGGCGGCCAAATTGGTGTTTATCGTTCAGGTGAAGGGTGCTGGAGGAAGAAAGGGAAAGAAATTGCAATAGTGATTGGGCTTTGTGAGATGGCAAATCCTAGTCCAAATACACTATCTTTTGAATAGTTTATGCTTTTAGCGAGATTTTGAAACTCCGCCCGGTGTTTGAACCGATAAAGAGAGAGTATCAAGGATTTAAGGTTCAACTCCCAGACATAAATAAATATTAAATATTATATAAAATATATCGACTTTATAAACTTTTATTAGTAATAAAAAAAATTAAAATTACTATATATTATTAAAATTTATAAGTTAATTATTAAAATATCATTAATCAAATTTTAAAATAATAATTTTATGTAAATTAATTATTTAAATTTAAAATTTTATAATATTAATGTTGAATAATGGTAAAAATATAATTCTAAATCATAAGTACTTTATATATATTGATGTAAATTATTTTAGAGATGTAAATTTTATTATTACTAACAGAAATTATGAAAAAATAATCAAAATATATATAGAGAGAGAGAAAACATAACAAGTTTAAATTTGGCATAGATGATTAAGTTTAAGAATAATTTATCTCTAACCACAACTTCAAACCACATGGTGACATTTTAAAATATTTTTAGAATTAAAATGTTGAATCGGTTCATTGGTTCAAATATAGGTTCATACGAGTTTACATCGGACCATTGTAAACTAGGATTTTTCACCTAATTTGGACCGATCTAAGATATGGTTCTTGATTAACTCGGCCTGAGTCTAACAACAAAGGCTTTGAGTATCAATTACTTAAAAATAAAATTTTTAATTATAAATCATTTAATAATTCATCGCTTAAAAAATTTATAAAATTAAAAATTTTAAATAAAAAACAGACATTAAACTATTATGTCTAATAATATTAAGTTCTTAACGGTAAATTTAATTATTTTTACAATCTTATTTGCTGGAGCCACAGCCACAAATAAGATTGTATGATGGTGGGGAAGAGGAGGAAGATAATACTGAAGTCGGAAAGGAAGCTCACTAGGTTTTTTGTGTTTTTATTGCGTTTTGTGCTTTTTTTTTTGCTGACAAAGTACCATTTTAATTATTTTGTATAACCTAAAAAAAATCGTAATTGTATATGATAAAATAAAAGCAATTATGTAATTTTTTGACATAATTTATAATGTAAAATAAAAATAATTATTTATTTATTTATTATATGATGTATTTAAATTACATTAATTTGTATTAATTTTTTTTTACATAATTTACATACTTATCATTGTAAAAAAAAAAAAAAACAACGGAGGGAGTAAAACTCATGTCGTACAAGAATAAAACTCGAATTTCAATTATGAAGGTGGGTTCCAACGTTGGTCATATAGCTTCATCCTTAACTATTTGGATTATATCTCATTGGCTTATTACAAATCTACCAATTAGATATATTTTTTTTCTCTTTTAAGAAATTAACATAGATTACAAATATGAAGATTTTAAGTAGAAATTTTGAATTTATTTGAGAATAAATTAATTAGAGCATTTTAATCTATTAGTCTTTTAATCACGTGTGTTGTACGTTTATAAATTTAAAATATTATTGATATTTTAATTAATTCTTTTCATATTTAGTGATATTTGTTTTTATATTAAAAAAATGTGATTTTTTTATTAGTATTTGGTCTATTTTTTAGGGAAAAGTATATGGTTTATAATTGAAAAAAAAATATTAATTTTCAAATTAGTTAATACATTTTATATTTTTTTAACAATTTTTTATTTTTTGAAATTAACAAAAAGTCAAAAATTAAATTAAAAGAAAGTTGTAAGGTTATAAGTTCAAATTTCAATCAAATAATACAAACTTTTTATACTTAATAATAATTTAATAAATATTAATGGTTAAATTTTAGTAAAGTTTAGGACAATGATAACTTAAAAACTAAAAAATAATTATCAAATATAGCTACTATTTTTAAATTAATAATGTGTTTAGTAATTTTTTGGATAGAAAATTTTGCAAAATCATATATTATTTTCTTTTCTTTTACAGTTTTAAATCAAAGATAAATATAATAGTAATTTTAAATACTGCAATAATTAAATTGCATAATCAAATACATATTTATTTATCTCCATATTATGATCATGGTATAAATCATAAATAATATACTCTCTCCAAGTTGATCACATATAGAATATCAATATTTTTTACTATAACTTATCAGTATTTAATTTGGTTATAAATTTAGTTACAATTTTAGCTTAAATTAAATTTAAAATAAAAATAATAATTTTAATTATTAATTAGAAGGAGATAAAAAGTCAAATTGCCTCTCTAATTTATACTAAATTATCAATATAATCTTTAAACTTAAATTTTTTTCTAAATTGAGTTATTAGTTTAATTTGCAACAGTAATTTTATTGAATTTACAAAATTAAGAGTTTGATTAATTTAATTATATTAAAATATGGATGATTAAGATTATTATATTATTATTTATACTTTATATTAGAATACGGATAGTATATGAATTTTAAAGAAAAGCACTAATTCATAATTTAAATATATTATTGAACAAAGATTCTAAAAACAATTCTTAATAAAAATTTACATCATTAATTTATTTATTTTTTAAGTTTGAAGCATTGGTAAAAAATTTTGAGGTATTAACATAAATAATTTTTATTCCTTTTTTGTATCACATATTTATCAATATTATATATTATGGTTGTACGTGATAATTAATATTTTTTTTTAACTATTATTATGTGATATTGTATATTATTGTAAGTGAATCGTTTTTAAATCTCTTTTGTTATTAAAGTAATTTTTATAAAGTAGTTCAATAGAACTACAATAATAATATTATTTCTACACATTCATTAAAATAACAAATAACTCAAATCTTAATAAATGAAAAAAAGCTAACATTATGAATGTGAAAATAAAATTTAATAGTGCATGTAATAATAATTTTGTAAAAAAAAAAAAAAAAAACTAACCTGTGCTCAAATTACTCAATTGCCTTCTTATTCGTTAGAGGAGTGGAGAAATAAAAAAAATTAAAAATTAAAAAAATAACAAACTATATGATCAGATTTCTACTTGGAAACTTAAAAAAATATATATCTAAATAAAAGGTATAATTTTAAAAATTATGAATAACGAAAAAATATAATCATATAACAAATTAACAATTCGAAGAACATTAACTAATTTTAACAGCTATTGAAAAAAAAAATAATAATAAAACTAACTTCATTAGCTATTTGCTCATATATATGTATCATTTTCAATATCATATGCATGTCTAATCTTGCAAGTTATCAAAATGATATGCTAATGTATAATCATAAAATCGAATATATAAACTTTGAATACAGTTTCGAAATCTTATTAGCGTGTGTGTATATATATATATATTATACTAAGGAGGTTCAATGGGTCTTGAGCTACACAATAAAGGATAGCCATTTTCTTACACTCGCCATAAGTGCACATTGAACTA
The DNA here is from genome assembly GCA_949750685.1 of Vernicia montana. Lineage (NCBI taxonomy): Eukaryota > Viridiplantae > Streptophyta > Magnoliopsida > Malpighiales > Euphorbiaceae > Vernicia > Vernicia montana. The sequence continues at coordinate 33,500 of CATKHJ010540756.1, forward strand.
CACAATAGAGGGTAGCCATCCTCTTACACTCGCCATAAGTGCACATTGAGCTACACAATAAAGGGTAGCCATCTTATTACACTCGCCATAAGTGCACATTAAGCAATATTCTTGCCACTTGAAACCAAAACCTCTCGCTCTAAAAAACAATGCTCTTGTCACTTGAATTAAGCCTCAAGTGTGTATATATATATATCATGAAGAATGATTAAAATCTTTATAAAATAATAAGTCATAGTTATATTTTCTTTCTCCTTGTAGAATAATTCTATAAATAAATAAATAAATATAATCACAATAAATTATTAAAAAAAATCTAAATTTTATTATAATAAGATTTCCTTCTATAATAATAAGATTTACTTTTATTATAATAAAATTTTCTTATGTAATAATAAATAATATATATATATATATATATATATATAGAGTTGATATAAATTAGGAATTAATTTATATCATTCCTATGGACTATGGTCCACTCCACACTCTCACCTTTCCTAATTTTATTTATTTAAATAAATACAAATTCTTGGCCTTAGTTTATCAACTAGGTTAAATTTTTCGTGAATACAATAATTTAATAAAATAAAAACATATAGAATAGAAAATAATATTGATAATTTTTTATTAAATAAAAAATAAATAAAAAGTATTAATTAAAATATTTCATTAGCCGTTGTTATAAGACCACTCGGCGAACATTTTTCAATCAACTAAACCCCAAAAGCAAAGATTCAGATTCCCCAAACCAGACATTAATTAACGTCAATTATTAATGTTAATACTAACTACTTTCAATTTGGCGCAAAAAAAAAAAAAACAAACTACTTTAACATCATTGACAAAAACAAAGAAATGGCTCTTTCTTCTACCTCCACAATCCAATCCGATTTTCGTTCTGCTCTCCACATCGCTAATCTCATCATCAATCCTAATTTCATTATCTCAAGCGCCTCCGCTTGCCGCCCTTTTTCTCTGTCTGGATTACGATTCCTTTCCTCTTCTAAAACCACCACGTCTTTTCGTCTTAGAGCTTTCTCCACCGATACTACTCACCCTCTTCCGGAGAAGCCGCCTGTTTGTACCGCCGATGAGCTCCACTATGTCTCCGTCCCTAATTCCGACTGGCGCCTCGCTCTTTGGCGCTATCATCCTTCTTCTCAGGTCTGTATATTTTCCATTTCATTTTATTTTCTTTGTTTTTTTTTTTTAATGAAAAAAAAGAGTAAAAAAAAACAAAGCTTTAATCTTTTTTAGGCACCTGCAAGGAATCATCCACTGTTGCTATTATCTGGAGTGGGGACTAATGCTATTGGTTACGATCTCTCCCCTGGGGTAATTATTTTTTCTTAATTTTTTAATTAATTATTTTTTTTTGCCATATAATTGTAGTATAGTTTTGGTATTGTTTGTTGAATTCACAAGCTGCCTTTTTTTTTTTTTTTCTTTTAAGCAAAATGAAAGTTATATATGCATAGTATGCCCAGAGTAATTATAGGTGCTTTGTCTGATCCCATGTTTGTCCTAAAATTGACTTTGTTGGAGCAATTAAATTTAAGGTAGGTGTCTAGTCTTGCTAAGAATAGAATGGCACTGCTTATGTGGGCTTTGTCTCTCCTGGGAAAACAGTTACATTTGTACAACTCTAGCTTATCATTAGTTGCTTATCATTAGTTTAGGGAGTAGACATATTCTTGTAAATTTCTGCTAGTGTAGGATTATTGCCAAATCTTTGTTTACTTGCCATTGATATGCATATTTGTAGTTGCACACTCTTGAAAGGCTACACATGTTAATTTGGAATCTGGGCTCAAGTTAGCCAAATGATGTGGAAACTGTGAATTTTCTTTACGATTAAGTAAATTTGTATGCGTATTTGGCTCTGTGTCTATCATGAAACATTGTTTTACTGCTGGCATCTTACTGCATCTTCACTGATTCTTTAGCCTTTGTCTAGTTGCAAGTTGCAAGTGTACGTTTAGTTGATGTTTGGTAAAATTGGAAATTAATTACTGAAAATTTAAGTGTTGAAATTTAAGTGCTGAATAATATGAATAATATAATTTTTAAAATATAAATTTTTTTAAAACCTTTTCACTTATTGTATTCGTTGCAAATTTTAAATTAAAAATTTTTACTTACCATTTTAAGTATTTTTAGTATAATTGAGACTTTTAAGATAAGGGTTATCTAACCACTTAAAATATTTAAATGCTGAAAATTTTAATTTTAAGTTTTGAATCGGGTTATCAAATACCAACTTAGTATCTATTTGATTAAGTTACTTATACTTGGTCGAGGAAAGCCTTCTGCACATGTCCAATTTATTTAAGTTCAAATTGGTTTCGTTAACTCCTGAAATTTTAATACAATGTAAAGAGATTTCCCTTTAGGTTTGAAAGGATTTCCTGATTCAGTTCCTGCCTTTATACTGATCAGGTTTTTCTATTCTCTTATGTAGTGCAGAGAGATCTGGTTGTAAAATAAATGTTTGTTAATTTGCATGGTATATCTCATATATGCTCTACAATGTGAAACTTTGTCTTCTTACTAATACGTTTGGTTTGCAGTCTTCATTTGCACGATATATGTCTGGTCAGGGATTTGACACTTGGATTCTTGAAGTTCGAGGTGCTGGATTGAGTGTGCAGGAATCAAATCCTAAAGAGATTCAACAGTCTTCCCATGAAGTTTCTGAACAGATGGAAGCTGTTGCTAAGACTCTAACTAATGGAGCTTTTTCTACAGACCAGCAACTGACTAATGCTCCCAGGGTCTTGTCTGATTCTGAGGTTTTTGCTGTCAAGGAGGATCCAACAAGTATAGCAACTGTGTGGGATGAATCCCAGCTGGTAACAGAGTTGACAGAAACTTTTATGCGTTTGTCAGAAAGACTCTCCGGCTTCCTCAGTGAAGGCCAATCAAAGATTATTTCGGCTAAATTATTTGATCAGATAGCAAAACTCTTAGAAGATTCTCAGTTATCTGAACGCTTTAATGAGATAAGGGGAAAATTTTTGAGCTTGTTGGAAACAAGACAAAACTCAGTTATTGCTAGTCAAATCAGGGATCTGAGTGAGAGGCTTGTAAACATTTTTGAGGAAGGTCAAAGATCTGTTTCACCTCAGTTGTTTGACTTGCAAGAGCGTCTTTCTGCAATCATAGAAGATTTCCAGAAACAGCTTGACTTGATTGTGAAGTATGACTGGGATTTTGATAATTACCTGGAAGAGGATGTTCCTGCTGCGGTGAGGTGACACTCTGTTACTGAGATGTGATGTGCATTATTCATGTCTATTTTTAACTTCTCAATTTAAAAATATGCATGATAACATTCTTGGCATAGCGTACTTGGTAATCATATTACTCCTCTAAAGAGGAGATCTCCTGTTCTAATCCCTCTCTCCCAACAGTTAACAGAAAAGGAAAAAAAATATATTATGGGTAAAAAGTCATGCACACTCTTCCTATGTTAATAATAGTAATCAAATTTATCCATGTAGATGGAATACATAAGAGCTGAAAGCAAGCCAAGGGATGGTAAAGTGCTTGCAATTGGACACTCCATGGGAGGTATCTTGCTTTATGCAATGCTGTCACGATGTGGTAAGATACTATATGATACAACTTCTGCTGTATTATTGCAAATGATCCACTCATAATGAATATAGCATGCATGATTTTTTACCCTTTTTGTTTTTTTTGGCATGCTTTTCTAACACTGTAGTATGTCTCTACGGTATGACACCCAACACATTGGACTTGAGAATTATTTGGTCTTTAATGGTACCATCCATTAATCTTTCTATTTTTCAGAATTGATGAAAGTTTTTGCTCTCCTTTAAAGTTTAGTATGCATTAATGCTTGATGTTGACCTGAAAGTTTTTTATTTAGCTTAAAACTTGGACAGATCATTTCTGATTAACGGTATAAGATTTCCTGCTTGTATCTGTGGTATTTGAAGGAGAGAGCATAATCCCAATACTAAGGACAACTGGGTTTTAACTGAAAGTGCAGTTAAGGACTTCAGTTGGGTACCCCATCATTTTGAGTATCCAATTCTAATCATGAAACAAAATAATAACAGCTTTGTTCAGAAAAACCCTTACTGAATTTGCACAAACCTGCTCACTATTATAATAGCAGAATTTAAAAGTGAAATAACATAAGCCTTCCTAAAATATTTTATTTTGGTGGTTTTTTATTGTATGGATTAACAAAAAAAAAATATGGTAGTGTTGCTTTATTCTTCTATATAACATATTATCTTTTACTCTCTACATTCAATATGCTGACTGGTTGTTTTATATTTGTTAATCCTATTCTTCCCCTTCCAAATAATTTTTCCCCTTCTCCATTGAGCTATACAAGGGGGATAGATGCTGCACTTCCCATGATCCTCCAACCCCAATGAGACTAGAATTTAGAACTTGAGCTCACCTAAAGTCCCAAACCTTAACTACTGGGGTGTACCCTGAGGATTGCAAATCTTGTATGTTTTGTTAAACAATGCAATGTAGCCACTTGTAGGACAATCATGGATTTCCATTAAGCTATAAGTTGGTTTATTCCATAATTTTGCCATGTTTGTGTCACAAAAACAATATTACAAAGCAAGAAAGAAAAATACTCTTTCAGTATTGCGCATTGGTTCAACTCACCTTTGGATGCCTGCCATGATACTCAACATTGATAATGGCTTTCCATGTTTTACGAAGACATTGATATACTAATTGTTACACTTGAACATGATATCAGGGCATCAACATTCAATCTTTTTTTTTTATGGGGTTTAATATGGATTGATACCCAAAAAGTTCCTAATCTTACCCCAATTTATAGTTGTGGCAATTTTATGGAAATGATTTTTTGACCAAAATTGGCCTATACTTCATTTATGAGTTGCAGTCATGGCTTGCCCATGTAAATGCAGTTAATCAGATGTAAAATTAACTCAAGAAAGGGAAAAAAGATGCTCAGAACTTGGTAGATTTTGTTGCAATTGAGGTTTATGGCCTTGTCCCTTTATAATGGCTATGTTGGTCACTGATTTTATACATAATTAGATGGGTTGCCATGTTTTGCCATAATTGTAGCTCATAAATAAACAAGACCAATTTTGATTATTTTCGAAATGGCCACAATTGCAAACATAAATCTAGTAAGCTCTTTTTTGGTTGTTAATACTTTCAATATTTATTACATTGCATCCTTGTAAGATATGACTAACTGCACAATTTAATGTGGCTCCTTCCCGTTCTGGGAACTCTGGAATAGAACTGAGTGTAAACCTATGACAGCAGTTATACACTCCAGAGGATTCTGCAAATGTCTGTGGCTGCAAATTTTTACCTTTTAGTAGGATTGTAGTCTGGAAGAATGGTAGAGTGAAACAGTTTCTGTGGAAGCATTGCCATGTGCCTCCTGTTCAAATAATATTAAATGCTTCCATGATCTCATGGAGTAATTACTTATTTCTGAAATTGTAAATACTGAGTTGTAACTGAAAACATGAAGTGGCCTCTTATTCTTTTGGGGTGGGATGGGGTGGTGGGTGGTGAGGGCAGTGTGGTGTGGGGCTTTTTGGCATTCGGTTACTCAATTGTGGTTAGGCTTCTGAACCTAAGAACAAATTGCTTTAAGAAACAAAGCAAAATGGGTATAAAAGGAAAAACGTTTCCACTTGAGCAGGAATGAAAAATAAGCAATAATAGAGCAACTATTGATTTGGAAGTGCTCTTCAGTCTTGTTGTAGTCTGCTAGTAAAACCCCTCCAAACACAAAAGACCATAATGATGCCATATACATATATGTTCTAAAAAACTCTTATACATGCTGCACAGGCAAGTAACAGCTGTTGAAAATCCTAGCATTATACTTCATCCAAAATCACTTCAGGCATAGAACATCCCTAAAGAAGTTTCCCCTCTTTTGTAACCTCTAAAATGTATTAAAATAGGTCCCACATGTTCTTTGGACATACCCAGTGCTCCAACTTGGGGTAGACCTTTTCTATCCCATAAATCCAGTTCTTCCTGAGCCAAGAAGATTTAAACATGAGATTTCCAAGTTTTAATCTCAATTGAAGCTACTGGATTGTTCTACTAGGAACAAACGTGGCTAGCCTTCAATATGAAATGCATGTTTCATTTTTTTTACTGTCTATTCTCTGTTCTATTTTTCACATTATCTTATTTTACTGTTCCTTTTTTTTTTTTTTGAAGGAAAAAAATTTGAAAGAGATGTGCCACTAATACTCAAATTTTATCTATCATTTTCCTAGGCTGTGAAGGAAAAGACTCTGGGTTGGCTGCTATTGTTACTCTGGCATCATCACTTGACTATACACCTTCAAATTCAAGACTCAAATTGCTTTTGCCCCTTGTAGGTTGCCAAGACTTATGTTTGTGTGCATAAATTCTGTTTACTATAGTGGCTTTATTAAAAAAAATAATATCGAGGCAATTGTCATGCAGGCAGATCCTGCTCAGGCTCTTAATGTGCCTGTTGTTCCTTTGGGGGCATTATTGTCAGCAGCATATCCTCTTTCATCTCGTCCTCCTTATGTGTTGTCTTGGCTTAATGATCTGATTTCAGCAGAGGACATGATGCATCCAGAGTTGTTAGAAAAGCTTGTCTTGAATAACTTCTGTAAGTATAGACACACTTGTTGCAGTGGACCTAAAATGTTGTACAGAGTTTCTCAACCTTTTTTTTTAAAAATATATTTCTAGGTAAATATAGTTCAGATCTAGGTTGGTTCATGAATTGGATTTTTGCCTGCTTGTCTGTTGCACGAGGTGAATTGCTAAGCCTATAAATGTAAATGGTCTAGGGAAAGACATAAGACCAACTGATTATTCAGTATGCAATTCTTGGCAGTCGAAAAACTGTTACCTTTGATTTGGTACAATGAAAAAATGAAAATGAAAGATGGTCAGGAACTGAGAGGAAAGATATATTATAATTCTATGCATATGAAGGTACAGTAGATGCAACTCTAAGTCTGTTGGTAATGTGTTTAAATGTATCCTTACTCTGTTTATCCCAGTCACAGATAGGGAAAGTTGGCAACTTGCCATATCAATGGCCAGTGTGAAATTGTAGCCACATTCTTTAGTTTTGTCTATATTAGCTAAAAAATTGAGAGAATCAGCATAAGGGATTTGTTACATATGTCAATATCAAAGTATTTAAGAGTGGGTTAAAATTTAGGGTACTGTTGGTGAAAAATTAAGGTTAAGAATGTTGTACTTGTGAGGAAAAAGCTCCATACTAATGTAGAAATAAAATTGAAGGAAAATATGGATAATTTGCTAATTTAAAAGAAATAGGCCCCTCTTGAACCCTAACAACAACCAAATGGTAGCAATTTTGCAAAATATGAATATTTTTATATTTGTTAATTTGATAAAATTGAAAAAATAGGATAGAATTGAAAAGGTACACAAAGTTCAAGATTTATCAGATCATCAGCTCTATTAAAAATATCAACATATTGTTGTCAAACTCATGTATGTATATTGTTGTCAAACTCATGTATGTATATTGTTGTCAAACTTATGTATGTATATTGTTGTCGAACTTATGTATATATGCTGGAGAAAAATTTTACTGAAACAATTTGATGGCTTTTTATAATTATTTTTTTCCATTTCTTTCCTTGACTTTTTTCTCCATTTTCTTGATTGTGTTTTGGTAATTGAAAAGGTATTTTTGCCTGTTACTGGTCATTTTCTGAAGTTGTTGATCAGTTGATGGCATGGCCAGAATGACCTAATTGTTTTCTTGAAATGGAAATAATTGTAGAATGAAGAAAGTTGTGATAAATATCTCATTCAATCTAATTAAGCATGGGGATACAGTACTTAATTAAAAATAGCTTAGCTTTAAAATTTCATGCATTGACATTTGATTTGTTTGTGCGCTAAAATTTTGTCATTCAGCTGCCACTGTCCCATGTTGGTCTCTCTGCATCTGCATTTTTTTCCTTCTGTAGGTGGGTCAGGGGTGGTGTGGGGGCGATGTGGTGGAGGAAAGTTCCTTGTTCAGCTGAAATTACTTGTTTTACATCCTAATTGTTATTCTATTCTTAAAATTGGTTCCCCTTCCCCTTCTTATTTAGCTCACTAATTTTTGACAAATGTAAGGTCTCATTATTACTCTCAGGTACTATACCCGCCAAACTTATCTTGCAGCTTACAACAGCTTTTCGAGATGGTGGGTTATGTGACCGGAGGGGTAAATTTTTTTACAAGGATCATCTAAACAAGAGCAATGTACCTGTGTTAGCCATAGCTGGAGACCAAGATCTAATTTGCCCGCCCGAAGCTGTAGAAGGTATGTTAGACGGAGATGACTTGTGTGTTTACCTTTAGTGGATATGAATATTCTATTATTCTTGCTGATAATGATTTGAATGCACCAGAAACTGTTAGGCTTATTCCCAAGCATTTGGTTACCTATAAAGTGTTTGGAGAACCTGGAGGTCCGCGCTATGCACACTATGATTTGGTGGGAGGACGATTGGTATGCAGTTCCACTTTTGGTTTTATATCCAGACAAACCACATAACAAGCTATTTGATAGTTTATTTTCATTTCTTTGAGTAGTAATTTTTTTTTTTTACCTTTTATGTTTTTCTCCTTCAGGCATTGGAGCAAGTTTATCCTTGCATAATCCAATTTCTTAGTCACCATGACTGACATGATTATCAAGGCACTTGAACTTCGCCTACAAAATTCGTTGCAGCAGCAAACCTGATTTTACTTGCTACTGCATGAAATTATGACTTGGGTAACCATGTCAAGTCATTCAAATTATTGTTGGAGTAGACATGCCTTGTTGATGAAGTGATTCATGGTAGAAAGGTCACTGGAGTCTAGATCTGAAGTTATGCACTAAGGGGAATGAAGTTTGCATAAGCTTTAATACTGATTTTCATTAGGTGAAGGAAAGGATCAATTGAAGATTAGTGCTGCTTATGTTTCTACATTCAACTGCATCAGGATCAAGCTCAAACATTGTTAACTTGCTTGTAAATCAAGGTCAAATGAGGTTACATAATGTTTTCTTCATGAATAGATGAATTGTTGCTTATTCAAAACTGGATCCTGGTTGCCCTTCCGCAGTTGTGCACTCGCAGTTTCTTTGTGCTAATTTCTTCTGATCAAAATTGTTGTTTCTGCGTGTTACAATTATATTGCAGCTGCTGTGATTTTAGTTGTTCGTGTGTTTTTTTTTTTTTTTTTTTAATAATAAAGTGGTTCAAGTTTAATTCATGGGCTATCCAGTGTGAACTGTGAAGTACAAAGTTGCCAATAGGTGGTGGGATTTAAACCATTCTGAGCTGTTTGGGCATGCTTGCTTGCTGTACATCTAGAGGTTCATTTGTACTTAATTGTTGGTTAACTGAGCTAAAATTTATTAGAAATTCGTTTCACTTTTTTTTTTTGAGCTGAGCTTATTAGGCTGTATGAGCCTCAACGCATGCATACTTGCATGAATGCAGCTTTAAATTCTTTTGATATATAAATTCTTTAAGACTATTTAGCAAACAAGTTTTAAGGGGATTTGGCTGTACAACCAAATTACAACAGTTGAATTGAAGGTCAAATTATTTGTTGTTCGAGGGATGCTATTGTTGGGTGACATTTGGTTTGGAAATTTGTTGCCATTGATTTTAGAAGTTGTAGCCTGCATTTCAATGGTTTACTAGTAGGAGTTGAAATTTGTTGTTGATTAATTGTTTCCTTCCAAGTTATTCTTGAGATAATGAGCCAGCTGAAACAGCCCTAAACTTTTTATGGAGCTTTCTAAGTAAACTTTGGCTACCTATTCAAAACTAGCTTAAGCCTCAAGGGCAACAATTCTAATCCATTGACAAGTTTGAGCAGTCTCTACCCATTTCAAGGGAATCCTATGTGAGAAAGCAGATTTTTTCCATGGAACCCTGTCCTCTCAAGGCAAGGCAGAGTGGGATTAGGTATTTGTGATCAGATCATTGTCCCCCCTTTAAGAGTTATGCTGCTGACAGCTCTGAGAGAGAGTTCCCAAACCAACACTTAATGCTTTAGGATTATTTTGCTCTTGAACGTAATGATTTAAGCCCCTAATACAAGGTTTTAAATCGCGGTTGTAGTAGGTGTGTCAGCGTGTTATAGTCACGATTGGTACTATCATGAATTTGTTTAGTAAAATGATAATATTAGCCATATTAGTGTGTCATAGTTGTGGTAATTCACCATTATGATTGAAATGATACACTACATACCATGGACTAAGAGAGACCCTTGAGCAATCACAGACACAGGATCATCATGTACTAAACTGCTTTTTATTTTTTTTTTGGGTGCATCAGGAAGTTTTGAAGGATAGGGAGCTGTCATGATTTGAACTTTGATTTTCTGCACTATGAGACTGGCATTTGACAACTAGGCGACTAGCTTAATAATGGCAATGAAGTGCTAATTTTTCATAATAGCAACTGCTACTGCATTAAATTTGAGCAGAATACATGTTCTGCTTATTGTTAGTGTTGGTTCCAAGCAGTTTCATCCTGACCATCTTTTGGATTTTCAACCTGAAAAGCAGAACCTTTGTAGCAATGTTGGGTTGCAGAATCTAAACCAACTTTTGTTATGATCACTTTGGCCATCCCTTGTTTTTCTGTCTTTTAGTAACTTCCTTGTGTACTTACATGTTGCTAGTACCAGAAGTAACCGAAGAAGATAAGCACCACTCAATGATTGATAATGGGTGATAAGGTTACTTGTCTTTCCATTTTTGCCCAATTGGCCCCCACTTGCACTTCCATTTCTGTGTTTGCAGATTGCTACCAATTATATAAATAAATTGGTTCCCCTACCTGGTGTATATCAACAATACACCTCAACATCCAACACTCTTATTTTAGTCCTTTCTATAATATCTTATAATGGACTCTAATGCATCAGGCTTCTTTCTGAACCATTCAGATGTTCACTCTGTTTACTATCAGCCAAAGGAAGACGATGGTATTATCGATCTTGGTCTTAGTCTCCGAACCTTGCAACCTAAAGCTTATCATCCTTCAGGACATTGTATGCCTCTTGATCTTTCCTTTATTTGATTAGGTCTTTTATTTTTTTTATTATGGTCATAAGCTAAAAAATTTCTTGAAGTTTGTCTTAATAGTTTGCAGAACCATCTTTTGAAGGAAAGATAATGCGCATCATGAAATGATTATTAGCATTAAATTAGATAGAGAGAAGGACTTCATCAAAATAGAACTTCCAAGAACTCTAATTTCCCTGAAACAAGAAAACATTAATGAGAAGTTAATTTATTAGACTACAAAAGCTATTATACTGTAATTAGGACTGTGTATGATTAGTTATGCTTGCTCTTTGTTATTGACAGAATCTGATTGGTAATGCTTTTTTCTTTTTTCACTTATTAATTTATCGAGGCATCTAATTATAATAACAAAAACACTTGCAAACTTGCAAAGTTCTCTGGGATGATAAAATGGGAAAAATGAGGATCAGGCATGTATTTGTAAAATCTGCTATCAAAACTAGTTGCAAATAGCCGCTGAGGCTAAGCTATAACAGAGTCAGGTTTGAAACTACAGAGTTCTCCCGGCTAAGCTAATTATAGAAAACTACAGCAGAGAGTTTAGAACATATTTAGAACTGATTGAGCAACAGAAAGCAAATAGTAGAAATAATAAACTGAACTGAAATAACAAAACTGATACAAAAGCCCCAAAATTAAAACACTAACTTCAGCAGAAAAAAAAGAGAGTAAAATCATCAAACAGGTCTAACTATAGTTTCTTGTGTATCAGTCATAGGACAGGAAGGATATGGTGAAATGATGGCCTGGCCTCAGGCAAATCCGTCGGTTAGGCAATCAAATTCAGGATATCAAGGAATCACACAAGAAGAATGCGACGAAGAGGCAGAGGGAGCGCAAAGCAAAGAAAATTGGGCCTATGTAAAGGTAAACATGGATGGAGTAGTAGTTGGCAGAAAAATTTGCATACTAGATCATGGTGGTTACTCAAGCCTAGCATTTCAACTAGAAGATATGTTTGGTAAGTAGCAAAATAATTGGCCTTGGAAGAATAACATTTTTCACCTATAGGCTATAGAATTAAAACTAGCATGATTCAAGATTTCATTTTTTTCAGGAAGACAATGTGCAAGTGGGTTAAGGCTGTTCCAACCAGGATCTGAATTCTGCTTGTTTTATAAAGATAGGGAAGAGAATTGGAGGACTGTTGGTGATGTCCCATGGAAGTAGGTTCTTTATTGCTATTATCTAACAACATAATTCTTTCTCTTTGTATTTAGATCAGACATATATAAGATAAGTCATTTTCCAAATCTTGACAGGGAGTTTGTAGAATCTGTGAAACGGCTAAGGATTGCTCCAAGAAAGTGAACCTCATGGTTTGAGCTTGATTCAAGAAACAAGGCAGACACTAGCCAATGCAAATTTTTATGTTTTGAATCAATCTAGCAATACATTGTTCTAGTTAGGGTATGTTCTTTAGTACCTCTTATGCAAAAATAATAATAATGGAAAATGCAGCTCATGCAAGTTACCATACTAATAATCCAGTAATCGAGTATTACTAGTAATATTCAATTTATAACATAAGGATCAGATTTTTAGATTTTAATACCTCCTACGCTTTAAAAGTTTCTAATGTATTAAAAGAAAAGGTTTGTAATTCATAGACAATGAGCTAATGGGCTTGTAAGTTAGCATGTAATGGAGATGAATGGCATGAAACAATTTCTTCAATGACATAAAGCAATTTTTTTTTTTTTTTTTTAATCGCAAAAGCAAATCTTCTTAAGGGATACATATACATAGGTTTTGCATACTCTATGGGAAATTTTTAAATGGGTAGGAAGTTGTTTAGATTTAATCTTTTATAATACGAGTCAATCAGACATTTCATAAATTAATTAATAGTTCAATAAGATTTATGATATAATTTTTTTTGATGTTAGATTTGTTAAACAATTCAAAGAGATAAAAGAGAAATATGAAATCAGAAAAGAAGAGGTTGGGATTTCATTGATAATACATAATGAAAAAGGAATACAAAAAAAATTAAAAAAATTAAAAAAACTATTCTACGCTTAATAAATAATAAAATAAAATAATTCTATATTTTTTAATAAGATTAAATTGCAAAAAATTGTGTGAATCACCAAGAAATTAAGCTCAGAATCAATTAGAAAAAACAACACACCAAAACATAACTTAATAGTAAATATATATACGGCCTGAACAATAAATTTAGATTTAATCTCCTTTATGTTAAAAAAAAAAAAAAAAAAATAGCAAAGACCTGAAATCTGAACTAGAGAGAAGCTAAGAGAGCTAGCTGGAGTGAATTGACAAAAGACATTCCAACAAGAATCTATGTTAAAGTCAAATAAAAATAAACAAAATCATTATTTAAAACCAATCAAATCCAAATAACAGCTAACAACTTTCTCATTTATTGGATACACTTAAGAATAGTGGACTCCCCCTGCATTCGCGCCACATGATGGCTGACTATAAAATTATTTTCTAATTCGTTCTGTTTAAGCACGAGACTTTAATAAGAAATAAAATGTAAAAAAAAATAAAACTCTTTCACATTAACTTTTTTAATTATAACCTTTTTCTTTGAAAAAATAAAATTATCATTAGGGTCTATCAATTTCAGAATTGATAGTAATGTAGGTTACAATTTCATTATGTATACATTATTGAGTATGTTATAATGCATCCTACACTCATAAATACATAACATTTAAAAAAAAAAAAAATTAATATAAAATTATTGAATTGGAAATCAATTATTATTTTACTATTAATATAAAAAAAAAAAAAAAAAAAAAAAAGTCTCAATTGAAAAAACTACAATTACATAATACTAGTAAATATAATCCAGCAAAGACAGTTGGATGAACAGAAATATCTATGGCATAATAACGTAACTTTAGGAGACCAAGATGGCACCAGAAAAAGAAGATTTGTCAAATCTCTAAAAGAACTGTAAGGTACAGTCAGTGCACAAATGATTTAAAGAAAATATATGCACAATGTGTAATTTTCTGCTATTTGATGAAATTTTTTCAAGAAAAATGAGAATTTAAAAGTGATTTGAAGAAAATGTATGTTAGTAGCACAATCAATCATAATCAAGATTCAGGACCCCTTTTCTTTTTTTTAGTTAACCTCTATTTCTCAATAATTAATGTTTCTTGTCATTGAAGGAAAAAAATGCAATAAACAAATAATTAAACTTTTCATTGACAGCAACAAATTCAAGAAACAAAGCTCTGCAATAAGAGCAAGAAGAAGAAAACATCCTTTCACATATACACTAAAAAGCCATCTCTTACAAAAGCATTTGCAGCCTATAATAGAATGCTCCAAATGTTGACCCACCAACATCTAACCCTCTTGCAATAACAAAGAAGAAATATCCTACCAAGAACAAAAGACATCAATTACATAGATTTCATCATTTACTTTCACACTGCTTCAACTGATAGGGTACATTTGTTCACTATTAGTGCAATAAACAATTAATCTTGAAACCCCTATTCGACGAAACTCAAGAATGGTTCGAGAATTACTAAGGCCCAAGTTCACATTTCCAAATTAGATTTCTCAGTCAGAGGATACAACCAATCTGCTCAAAGCATCAGAGATGTGCCTCATTGTAGGTCTCCTTTCAGGGCTACTATGAACACAAGCCATTGCTATCTTTAGAACTGCAATAATTTCCTCTTCTCTGTCCACATCTGGAGCTAGATATGGATCTAAAACATCTGCAAGTGGTTTTTGTTCATCAATGCAAAGTTGAATCCAGTGAACAAGATCCATTTCTGAGGTACCCACATAGACCAGTGGGGATCTTCCTGTGATCATTTCTAGTAGCATCACACCATAAGAGTAAACATCCCATTTCTGTGATGGTTTTACTACTTTCAGTGCTTCAGGGGCCTGGTAATATGATCCCAAATTTGTGGACGAAACTGTAGCAACTTCTGAGCTAGCTGCACTCTTTTGTTGTTTTTCTTGTGGTTTCTCAGTGGCAACTCGGTTAGATTGCAGGGTTGGAGACCCTCCAGCAATATTAGCAAGGCGCCCTAGTCCAAAGTCAGAAATGTGTGGTTCCATGTTATGTCCAAGAAGTATATTAGTTGGCTTTAAATCTCCATGAACATACTTTTTAGGGCTGAATTCATGCAGATAAACCAAGCCTTTTGCTATCCCCTTAATGATTTTCAACCGAACAGACCAGGACAATGGTGTAAATGAAACCATTCCAGGCTTCCCTATAGACATTAAAAAAGAACAAAAACAGTCAAATTAACAAAATATAGCATTGGGCCAGTAACCAAAATTACTATAATTAATGGTAAGGAAGGAAAAGAAAATATGCTTTATTTGCTGCAAAAGGATTTCTAAAACTTACCATGAAGTGCAATAGCAAGACTTCCATTAGGTATATAATCATAGATGAGCAACTTCTCATCAACAGACCAATAATAGGCCCTGAGAGTTACAATATTAGGGTGCCTTATCTTTCCGATTGCTTCTACTTCTGTCTGGAATTCCTTAAACCTTTGAGAACCCCCTTCTCCCAATCTTCTCACAGCTAAAGTGAGCCCATCTTCAAGAACAACCTTGTATACAATCCCAATTCCACTCTTCCCTAAAACAAAAGCTGAAGCCTTAAGTAGCTCATCTAAATCAAAAGCCACCTGCGTATCGAGTGGCACAAGGTCATATTGCTCCACATTCTCAGATAGAGTCTCGGACTCATCTTTCCTAAAGCACAAACACTCTTGACTTCCCTTCCCCCTCTTGTCAAAAACATAACCACTTTCATCCTTATCCTTGCCATAGGCACAAACCCTTGAATAACAATATGAAAATAACAATCCAACAAGGCAAATTCCAATTACATCACTCACAATTATTGCAATAACAGCACTCTTACTTAGTCCTCTTCCTTTCCCAGCCTTTCCACCATTATTATCCAAATCTTGAGGTGGGTAGTTACTAGGCAAAAAAGGAATTGATGAAGGTGAACTTGCACCAGGAGTTTCTGAAGAACAAGGATTCTTCAATGGAGGACCGCAGAGCCCGGGATTCCCAATAAATGCTGTCGGCCCTCTGTTCATTAGGGCACCATTTTGTGGTATTGGACCACTCAAGTTGTTATACGTTAGATCAATGTAAACCTTCTCGGGAAGGTTTCCAAGACTAGCTGGGATTGAACCAGTGAAGTGATTATGTGACAAATCAACAGTTCCTTGCAGACTAGACAAATTTCCCATATCACTAGGAATTGAACCATTGAAGTTATTAAATGAAAGATCAAGTTTTTCAAGAGAAATCAAACCAGAACCAAACCCATCCGGCAAAGAACCAGTGAAATTGTTCTGGCTTAGATCAAGGGCTCTAAGTCTCTTGCATTGAACAAATGATGTGGGTATTGACCCATTAAAGAAATTTTGTGATAAATCCAAGGTTTGAAGGTACTTAAGCTTGCCAAATTCATTTGGCAAAGACCCAGAAAAGGAATTACCATAAAGGACCAAACTTTGTAGCCCTTGAACTTGAAATAGCTCAGCAGGTAAGCTACCAAAGAACCTATTATTCCTTAAATTTACATGTCTAAGGTTAGAGAGAGACCCAAAAGAAGAAGAAAGAAACCCAAAAAGTTTCTTCTTTGGAATACTAACAGAGACAACTTTTAGCTCCTTGCATGTAACCCCATTCCATGAACATGGGTTCTCATCAGAGGAGTTCCAGTTACTCAAAGACCCTTCTGGGTCTTGATATATGGACTGTTTAAACGACAAAAGAGCAAACCCTTCATTATTCAAAGAACTGACTAATTCATTAGAGTTACAGAGAACAAAAGCAAGCCAAATCAAGAAAAACATTTCCACAAGTGACAGTTGGAAGAGAGAAAGAAGTGTAAAATGCAAAACTAAGGGTTCACAAAGGTCTTACCTTTCAGTACCAGAAAGCCATAGGAGACTGAGGAAAAGATTGAGAGAGAGACAATGGAGCCTCTGAAGAAAAGAAAGAGAGTGTGTGAAAGGTAAAAGAGAGAGTGCTGTTGAGGAAAGGTAAAGGGTTTCAGTGAGCAAGGACCTTGGGAAGATTGATAATTAGAGTGAAATGAGAACAAAACGGAAAAAAGTATAGGTTGGTGAGAAAAACCATTCTATATAGTATCTGACAGAAATATTTCTTTAATTTCTAGTCTAGTCAATTTATCATCTGATATTTTAAAAAAGGAAAATGTTAGATTACATTCTAGTCCTCACTATTTTCCTCTATTTCCATATAAGGACAATCTTTTGTAAATTTACTTCTCCACCTACATTTTCTATTGAATTGTATTATTTTTTTTTCCAACAAAATACGCATATCTTTTATGTTTAAAAAAAAAAAAAATGCAATCTTTTCTGATTTAGATTACATAGTATGTAAGTATAAAATAAAAAATAAAAAATTCTTAGACCTCTTTTAATAAAAATATAAAATTACTTTTCTTGAAAAAAAATATTGATGATCTAACATATGATAAATTGTTATCATATTCTCAAAATACTTGTACTTTTTGGCATTTTATTTTCGGTGATTAGAAATGTATTTTTTGATGGTTTTTTTTATTTAATTTTGAAAATTTTCTAAATTTAATCTAATGCTTAATTAAACTTGCAAATAGGTTTATTTTTTCACTTTTTTAATAAAAATTAAAATTTAAAGTTAATATTTAAAAGATAATAATTTTATAATTTATAGACATAAAATAGAGAATGTATCATTAATTTTTTTCTTGTAAAATAAAATATGCACAAATTGATATAGATTATTTATATCTCATATTATTTAATTAGATTAAAATCTTTGATATTTATGGAGTAATATATTCAAATTCTAATTGAAATTTAATTTAATCTGACTATAAATATATTAAAATTAATGTGTCGATTCTATTATAGTATTATGTAATCATAAAGTGGAAATAAGATAATTCAATGATGAAAAATAGGTAAAACATTTATAAGAATGTTGTATTGAAAAAGAAAAAGTAATTGGTATATAAGCACCTAAACATAGTTATTGCAATTTACAAAGTTTTTTTTATAAAATTAATATATTTTAAATATTGTCATTTTTATTTGAGTTTATTTGATATTAATGTTTAGATTTAATTTATGCTCTTATTGGATTTGTAATATTGTCAGTTTGATATTTGTAATTAATATATGTATTATTTATAATATCTCGTGAAAAAAAATAAATTTTATAATAAATTATAATATTTAATATTTTAAAAATAATTTAATAAAATTAATAATAATGCACTCAATAAATTTTTTTTTTCTTCTATTAGGAAAGCAAGAAGATGAAGGGTAAGGATTGAAATAGACAGAAGCAATGAATTGGACAGTCATGATAATCTCCACATTAGCTATGAACCGTTAAGGGGACAATGCCATGATTACAGTAACCTTGACCCCATCCATTATCATATTATTATCAATTAAATAAATTTTAGAATTTTCCGTATTAGAATCTTATCTTATACTGATATTCATCAGTGATCAGACCAACATTTTCCACATCTGACCATTCAAACTTATAGTCAGTGGTCCTGATCTTTCCTAACTGGTGCGACCCTATTACACCTCATGAATGTACCACGCGTGTAAGCGTTAGTTCAGTTTCTAGGTGTGAGCTGTTGAGTCAGAGAGAGAGAGAGAGAGAGAGACTTTCACCTCTATTCATCGTTTACGATAAATTGGCGATAAATTTACATGTGAACTATAGAAAAAATAAAAAAATGGCCGTTTGACGAGTGGGCTGGGCGCTAGGCATTGCCGCATTTTTTTAGGTGGATCCCACATTATAGCTTCACTGCTTTATGAATAATGTGAAATTAAGTGATTAATTAATTAATTAACACAACTTTAATCATACCAAAAAATGAGATTTTACTATAGTTGATTATGAATGACAGTGTTTGTGTTTTAAGCTAATGTATAATCACATATCTTTTTTAAAAACTTTATGTTAAAGTTAAGCTCTCAAGTGATTTAGCAGAAAAAAATTATGGGTTTATAGAGACTATAGATGACAATGTCTATGCACGGGGCAAATTTTAATATTTATTATTATTATTTTATTATTATTATTAGAAATTAAATGAATTAAATTAATATTAAATGTTATACAACAAATAGTCATCTTTTCAATATTTTTCACACAAAGTTAGCGACTATATGAGTTTTTCAATTTAGCTTCAATTTGCTATTGAATTCGAGATATAACTGTCTATATCCTAAAGATAATTTCAATATTATTAAGTCAAAATTCATTAATTTATAAAAATTCATTGATTCAATTTTACAACTTCAACATTTTAAAAAACTTCAATACTATTGAATATTGAATTAAAGATAGAAGATAAATTCAAAATATATATGACATCATTTTCCTTCACATTGTTTATTTTTTTTCTTTTTCTTTTTTTTTTCACGCCTTTTACATAGGATTAATTCTGCTTAAATCGGATAGGATCACAAGAGTGACAAAATTATCTCTCAAGAATTTTTAAAGCAGCTACATATCCAGTACTAGAATTCGAGACCTATAATTAAACTAGAATAATCTCTCACAAGTTAATATATGCTCTTTTGGATTTTTTTTTTTTACTTGCAAAACTACTTTTTATAATTAACCAAAAAAAAATTCCTATTTCGTTTTACTATATTTAAATACTTTATTTATATTTCATTTGATTTTATAAAAGTTAATGCTATATCAATCTTTTAAGTTTTAACAATATTTGGCTTCAAAAAAAAAAAGTTTTAGCAATATTTCTTTTTCTTTTCTTCCTAGAAAAAATAAAAACACTATTTCTTTTGTTTTTTTTTTCTCAAAAAAAAATCTATCATTTTAAAAAATGTTTAATGTACCAATATTTCTTTCTAAAAGCTGTCAATATATATTAAAAAAATGGGAAAATAATGTTACGTAATATAATTCATTTTATCTATTATATTTAAAATTAAAAAATTGATTATAATTATATCCATTCAATTAAATAACTCAAAATTTAAAATTTAAAATATAAAATATTTTATTAATAAATAATTTTTTTTTTAAAATCCTCACTAGTTACTCTACCATCTCTCTTCTCTCTCTTCACCGCACCACCTCCACCCCCATCTCGACCACCTCTTTATTCCGCCGATCTCTGCCTCTCTCTCATACTCAGTCACCGCCTGAAACTCAAGAAAGCCAGACTTCAACTGCCCAACTCAGTATGCAATTGGTCAATAACATGAGCAAGGCCAATGTTGACAGTAAACGGTACCCACCTTCCTACTTCAATTAATGGAGGGCAAAACTGGTAAAACGCTCCGGTTTTAACGCTCGTTTCAGTGACTCAAGTGTCTGAATCTCGCATCCCTTTAGCTTTCCCTCTCCATCTCCAAATTTCGAAACAAAAATTTACTGAACCCTAATTCGTAAAATTTCTTTGATTTCCTTCTCCATCTCCAAATCGCCGATCGCCACTCTCTACAGCTGCCTAGTTCTATTATTAATGTAAGTGATTGCATTTGAAATTTATTCAGACTTTTGCTTGATCGATCAGTTGGTGCCCTTTCGTTTTATTTTGTATTACATTCATCTTAAAAAGCTGATTTTGCTTGATTAGTCCTTTTGGTTTTGGTTTTAATTACTAGTTTCATTTATTGGCTAGATTATGGCATACTCAGAACCTGCGACAACGGAAAGGGAGGCAGTCCAGGTAAATGCTGCTCCCAGAAAACCCAGGATTCTACTAGCTGCTAGTGGAAGTGTAGCTGCTATAAAATTTGGAAATCTTTGCCATTGTTTTTCTGAATGGGCTGAAGTAAGAGCAGTTGCTACAAGGGCTTCTTTACATTTCATTGATAGAGCCTCACTTCCTAAGGATGTTGTTTTTTACACTGATGAGGATGAATGGTCCAGTTGGAATAAAATAGGAGATAGTGTGCTTCATATTGAGCTGCGGCGGTGGGCTGATATCATGGTTATTGCCCCGCTATCAGCAAACACACTTGGCAAGGTAATAAGTGTTATGGAACTTTCAAAGTTCATCTCTCATCCATTTTACAAAAATAAACAGTCGAATAATGCCTTGGGTTTAACCCATTTCTCTTCATGGGGTCATTCACTCATTCTATGTGCAAGATGATAAATCATCGTTGTTTTATGGATTTTTCCTCAATAGAGTCTAACTTGTGATATGGTATGGATCAAGTTGGTTGGCCTTGTTTTGCAACATCACTTATATTGTTTGACTCATATATTTTGGTTGTTCTGTGAACAAACTCTAATTAATGATTGATATGATGATATTGGGATTCAGTTTATCAAGTTAAATAATTTTGGTTAAACCATGCCCTTTGATTCTTCATACAATTACTTTTCTACTCTGATTAAATGAACAAATTGGCATGTTTGACAGATAAGTCATATGTGTCTTTGAATTAATTCAAATTGGTTTTATGAACTAACTAGAATAGGTTACAATTAGTCACTAAAGAACAAATCATGGCAGTGGCTCTCTTAAGTTTCTCTTGGTTTTGGATGTTACAGTAAAGGACAGGGCTTATGTTGGGTAATTTATTATTTATCTATCTCTATCTATGCATTTATATCAACTAATTCTTCATAGACTAATTGATCTTTGAGAATTACTTTCCTTGGTTTGCCATGGTTTTTCCCTGTTTGCTTAATATGCCTTTTTCGTTGTTGTACCATTTGGTTGGCTGTAGTTATAACTACAAGTTCCAGTTATTGTCTCTCTATTTCTATAATTTATTTTATGTCTTTCTTTAACGCATAAACCAATGCAGATTGCTGGGGGATTGTGTGACAATCTGCTGACCTGCATTGTTCGAGCATGGGATTACAGCAAGCCCCTCTTTGTTGCACCAGCCATGAATACTTTCATGTGGAGTAATCCTTTCACGGAAAAGCATCTGATGTCAATTGATGAACTTGGAATTTCCCTTATTCCGCCTGTCTCAAAAAGGCTAGCTTGTGGTGATTATGGAAATGGTGCGATGGCTGAACCTTCTCTAATCTACTCAACCATAAGACTCTTCTTGGAGTCACGGACCCAACCATGAGACCACAAGATGGAATGCTTTGTTGTGGCTGCCGTTTTCATCTTCTAATTGATACATTGCTCTGATTTATGTATGGTGAAATCATGTGTCTCCCACCTGTTATATGAAAGGAGCACTGACTCTCAGTTTCATGTAAGAATTTCTCTCATATATGTAGTTTGTGCATCTTTCATGGATCTTGTATACCTAGGAAATACATGTAAGAGTTCATTTGAATTGCATTATTGTCAATTGCTTGTACTGCTAAATCCAAGGCCAAGGTTTATTTTATCCAATAATTCCTTGAAAATATAAGCCTTAGTCAGTGACTAGTTCACTGAATCCATTAATGTTCATATATTTCAATCTCTAAAATCACTGAATTTTAATTTTTTGTAATAATAAAACTACTGGGACCAAATTCTAGTCATTCACAAAATATTTTGAAAAAATCCAATATGGTTGCCAGGTTAAACTTTTAGATCAAATTTTGCCAAAATTAGGTCTAATTAATTTCATTGGTACATAATAGGGGTGTAAATGAGCCAAGCCGTTCGCGAGCGGCTCGGTGTTCGGCTCGATAAAAGCTCGTTCGCGTTCGGTTCGTTTTATAAACAAGCCAATGTTGAGTCTTACTTTAAGATTTGATGAAGAAACGAGCCGAGCTTGAGCAAGGTTAAGCTTGGCTCGATTAGACTCGTGAACAGCTCGATTATAAGTTCGTGAACAGGCTCGCAAAAAACTTGATTAATAGGCTCGTGAACAGTTTGATTATTATTATTATTATTATTATTAACTTAATAATATTGACACTTCAAAAATGCTTTTATAAAATTTTTGGTAATTCAATTTGACTAAAATATATATTTTCCTAATTAAGATAATCTAATATTTCCTTATTATATAATCTAATATTCTAATTTTTAAAAATATTTTTTTTATTAATTAATATCTTTGTAATACATGTGATATTTAATTTTATGATTATAATTTTTTTTTTACTAATTGGATGATTTTGCTTTTATGTTACTTTAAATATTTTTGTTATAGTTATTTTATTAAAAATAAATATTTAGAAAGTTGAGTATTTTGATAAATTATAAACGAGTTTCAAAACGAGTCGAACTCGAGTTCGAACTTAGTTTGATTGTAATTTATTAACGAGCCGAACTCGAGAAGCTCGATTGTAATTTTTTAACGAGCCGAGCTCGAGTTGAGCTCGAGATTGAACGAGCCGAGTTTGAACATGATTTTTAAACTCGATTCAAAACTCGAGCTCGAAAAAAAAATATCGAGCCAAGTCTGAACAAGCTAAAACTCGGTTCGACTCGATTACACCCCTAGTACAGAAGGACAAACTGAAATTTAATTATTTTATGAGTTAACTACTTTTTCCGTTTTATTTGCATAATAAAGTAGAAAATGAATGAACCAAACAAAACCTATAATTTGGAGATTGAACAATGTGTTTGCTTTGTGGCCATTAAAGCAAGAATGAGAACTCTCTTAGTAACGTGCACTTGTTGCTTTGTTGTTGCTTTGTTTGTTTGTTTTTTTCTTTTTTTTTTTTCTGCCAAAGTTGTTGCTTTGTTTTTTTTTTTTTTTTTTGTCAAGAAGTTGTTGCTTTGTTTGTGGACGAGAAAGAAACAATTTTACAGAGCCATTGTTTTAGAAATGTCTTCGTAAAAAGAAGAAAAGGGCAAAAGGCAGAACAATTTATATCTGTGGTTTACAGCTGAATATAATGGCCTAAATACTTTTGTAAAGTATAAATTTATTTTATTTTTTAATTTGATATGGATAGAAGACAACTATACAAGAGAATTTATGTTCAAAAGACAGATGTTTTATTTGATATTTTAAAATTATTTTTGTTTTGATCCCTTATTTTCTTGTATACATCCTATGAATGGTTTTAATATTTTTAATATTATCTTCTACCAAAGAAATATTGAATATTTTCTTCCCTAAAAAAAGTATTGAATATTATTATCTTCTACCATGTAATCTGGTCATTCAATAGTTTTTTGAACATTCAGAAATTAAAATTCATTTAGATCTAATTTGGTATGATAGATTTTAAATTCATAAATTTAGTTCAAATCAAATTTATGGAATTAAAAATCCACATCTTATGTGGATTTTTCAAATCTTTTATTTTTAAAGTTTTAAACAGGATAAATTTTAATAAATCTATAAAATGTAGTTCAATTTTTCAAATTAAATAAAAAATTGAGTTACAATTTATGAATTTTATAAAATTTATCATTGAAATTCACCAAAACAAACGACTAACTTAGAAAAAGCACTAATGCCCAGATTACAATAGGAAAATCCCAAGAACCAATTGTCCAATGAACTAAGCACAAAACGTTTGTAACAAATAGCCATGAACATCAATTTAAAATAGCTATAGCTTGTTTCGAATAAATAATTTCTCTCAAAAAGTATTTTTTTGAAAATATTTTTAAAAAAACACAAGTTTTTTTAGTTATAATATTGAAAATTTTAATTTATAAAACTATAAAAATATTAAAACTTATAAAATTTCATTTTTTAATTTATTGCTAAATATGTAAAAAATATATATATATAAAATGAAAAATTATAGTAGTCGTTGGAGACTAGTGGTGGTCGCCAATGGTTAACAATTAATGGTGGTAGCTATTTGTGATCAGTAAATTAATGTGTAGTAAATTAATGTGTGTGTGTGTTTATATATTTCTTTTTTTATCATTATAATTTTGTCAACAAAAAAAAAAAAAAAAAAAAAAGACTTCTTCTTTTGAGAAAAAAAGAATATTTTTTCTTGAAAATGACTTAATTTTCTCTTTGGCTAAAAAATTATTTTCCATTCATCAATTTTTCTAAATATTCCAAATGCTAGAAACAAATATTTTTTGTGAAACAAAGTCTAATCATAATGTGTTTTCATCGAATTATTAGTTTCAATACACTATCAACTTAGTTAAAAAATATTAAAAGAAATTTAAGTTATTTTTTATTTTGATATTTTTTGATATATATTTTTATTTTTTTAAAATGCGTTTTTATTTTTTCTTTTTCATATGATTCGTATTTTTAAAAAGAAAAAAAAAAAAAAGAAATGACGCAAATTAATCAAAACTTGGCTCAAAAGAGAGTTTCTTTTTAAGGGGAAAAGAACTTGATTTAAAGTTAGCTCATTTACTAAAAAAAAAAAAAAAAGGTGGTCAGGCTGGAGCTTGATTCTAAAGCTTGTTTTTTTTGTCCGTTAGTCACAGCCTCGTTTGTACTTGGCAGCTTTTTTCCTTTTTTTTTTTTTTTTTTTCTTCACATTATTAATTTTCTCTCTTATTTTCATTTTTATAAAAATTTATATTTTAACATAAGAAAAAATACTATCTACCTATATTATATACTAAATCAGTAAACGCTAAACAATTAAGACTGACACGTGTCAAAATCTGAAATTTTTAAAATTTTCACAAAATTTTTAATTAATCAATCACAACAAGATCATACAAAACAATTTAAAAACTTTAGGATAATGAAATTTGAATATTTGATAAACCTATATATAATCTTTTATTTACTTATTATTATTATTATGTATTTTTTATGTGGTGTGATATTGTGGAAGTCTTTCCAAGCAATTCCAAAGTTGTTTGAATAGTTTTACAATTGATATTATTTGGTTTATGTAATTTTTATTAATTTACATCATTGTTGAAATTTATCTAGATAATTGATAAATAAAGAATAACAACTCAAGAGAATTACATGCTCAAATTTCTGACGCATCATTCCAGTATGCAATTTGATTCCTTAAATATTTTTTTTTCATTTGAAATGTGCAAATTCACTGATAATACATTATCAACTCAAACTCTTTTTAATTCCATGTTGTTCTTATTTATATTATTGCTATTTTACATGCAGGAGCCTCTAGGTAGAGTATGTGCAAATTCTATGTGGATTTCGCAACAAATTAAGATTGCAATCATTCAAACTATGGAGGTAAGTTTACATATATAAATATATTTTATAAAAAACTAAAGAATAAATTAGAAAAAAAAAAAAAAAAGGTTGGAAGATTTTTTTTTTTTTAAATGAACAAGTTTTTACTAACTTTACAACATTTAAATCTTATAAATTCAAAGCATTTGATGAGCTCCAATTAAGTTCAGATGATTGATAAATTGAAGTTGTGTTTTTGATATGCTCATTGTTTTTATTTATTTTTCCTTGAATTAGTCATATTCATCGATTCTTTTGCATTTTTATAATGGCAATATGATTTGCTAAGTTAATATAATGATTTTAATTTGTTTTGCTGATTTTTGTATACCAATTGTATGACCTAAACATATTTAGGTAAGTGAAAGATTTATTTAAGATGATTAAATCTATGAGCAAGATTTTATTTTCACGATTAATTATTGTGATTTTGTTTGTTATCTTTGTAATACGTATAATGTTGTTATCCCGGTGTCATTCATCTGCTGCTCTATTGTCATATTACCTATATGTGCAATTATATTGATAGACTTGAGACTACCTAATTATTAGTAGTGCTAGTTGTTGATCAAAATATTAAAAGATATAAATATGATCATATAAAAATTTAAAAATAAAAAATTCTACAGATTATTAATTTAATTTTTACTTAATAAAAATATAATATATTTTAAAATTCTAAAAAATTGTGTATCATGTAATATATATGTCATAATTTTATACAATACTTAAAATATATATCTTGATGATGAGATTAAATTCTTTTATTATTCATAAAAGTCAAGATTCTCTTTATTATCTCTAAAATAATTTTTTTGTCAAATCGTAGACTTTAAAAGGTTGACTCACATAATTATTATATTTTACAAGCATAAATCCTTTTTTTTTTCAATAAATAATAATATTATTATTTATGCTATATATTCCATGTTAATTGTTTGGAACAATATTAATAATATATATTATGAATATATTTGGACAATTTATTTTTGAAAAATTATTATGCTTAATTAGGACAACGTTAATAATATATATTCTGAACATTATCATAAGAAATTATTATATTTATAACTATATTTAATTTTTAATGCATATTTATTATATTAAACTGTTCATCTAAATAAAGCTTTTATTATAAAGATATTGATATGTAATATATTTTGAACATATGTTATTCATAACTATGTTTAATTTTTAATCCATATCTACTATATTAAATTGTTTATCCAAAATAATTTAATTAAGAAACACACAAAATAAATAAATATGATTTTGTGATAAAAACAAAACAAAAAATCTCGCGGTTAATAATCTAGTTTTATACTAATTGTTAAATTTGCAAATTAAAAAGAAAATATTTATTTATATATTCTACGTCAAAAATCCTTTTTTTTTAATCAATATACACACACACATATTAGAGATATGACACACCATTCACAACCTCAAAAATCTTTTTAAGTAAATATTTTATCATAAATTTGCTTTAATATTACCAACTAACTATAATTACATTTAAACTTTTACATTTTATTTATACTAATTGAATATATTTTATGAATGTTTTCTGGCAGTCGATATACCTTAGTTGACTCTGGCCTTGTCCAGCCCTTCCACTATCTCCATCATTCTTTAGTTCTATTTTTGAATGGAGGCTGGTGGGAGGGGGAAGAGGTAGCTAGTGGAGTTTTATGGATTTTAGATCTATATTTTATGATAAGCTCTAGTGCCACAGACAGAAGCTCTCAACCTTTTGGTGTGAGAGGATCCAGCGGAGAAAAGAAGATCCAGGCAAGCTCTGGCCCGCTGACGGATCTGCACATTTGTGGTGGCCAAGCTTAAACTCTAACAAATACAAGTTTTCTTTGGTAAATCCAGCTGATAGATCCCTGTGTTTAATGATGCCTCTCTCTCCTTCTCAGCCATTGATGGCGGTGATGAGGACTGTGGCCAGAATGAGTGGTTATGGAAGGGAGTGGGTAGATTAGAGGTCTTATTGTATTTTTACATATATTGTAGGCCATTGGGCTGCTGTTTCTTTGGGCTTCATGCTTAGAGTCTTAAACCCCAAACGGGTGATGTTCATAGACCACAGGTCCAATTATCTGTGTTTTAGCTGAATTTTCTATTATGCTTTATTATCATTTGTACTTGTTTAGACTTTAGGCGCCTATTAATGACAACTTTTCTTTTCTTGGGCAAATATATATATATATAAAGCCTTTAATTTTTCATGCACGTCACATGCAAATATTAATGTTTTGATCTTTTACTTATATATGATGATATTCAACTTATATGTTTAAAAAAATACATACAAACATGTTTACATATAAATTAATAAATGCTTAGTTTAATTTAGAAATACAAAATATTAAGTAATCCAGCTTTTTGTTTTAATTCATATTATAACCTTTTAAGATTGTAGCCTATATGGTCTTCATACATGAGGCATTATATTCTAAGGCTTTTTTGATGGTTAATTATTTTAATCAATTTTTTACTCATTAGTAATTAATTATTTTTGGGATAATTATTAACTAATAGAATTTTTTTATTTTTATTTTTTTTTAATTTTAAATTTGGCAAGTTGAACTCTAACTAAATTCATAAGCTCAACAAACAAGTTAAATATGAGTCAACTTCGGAGTTTAATAAAATTAAAATGAGTGAAACTTGAGTTTTAGGAACGCAGCTAGTCATTTTGTCGCTTGTTTAACTAAGGCGTACCAAGGTTGTTATCTATTTCCGGTTGCTGAAGCTATGAGTTTTCAAGAGGCATTGTGATGTCTGTTGTCCTAGGGTTTTTCAAATGTTATTTTTGAGTTGGATGCAAATATAGTAGTTGATGCATTCCTCTCCTCTAAGCAAGATAATTTGGAATTTGGGGCAATTCTTAAAAATTATCATTATTTATTTA